>JAMKCH010012384.1:0-208101 GCA_023653785.1 Ophioderma brevispina | reverse complement strand
GCAATTCCACACCTGAGGTTGACCACCTTATTTCCCTTCTGTAGCAGTTGTACACCTGAGGTTGACATCCTTATTTCCCTTTGAAACAATTCCACATCTGAGGTTGACCACCTCATTTTCTCTTTGTAGCAATTGTACACCTGAGGTTGACCTCCTCATTTCCCTTTGTTGTAATTCCTCTTTTCTCAGTTAAGGAATTGTAAGAAATCACAACTTTGTTTCCCTGAGTATAAATTCCAAATACACATGCTAGGGCTTTTTCAAGTTTATATTGCACTATGCTTTTTTAAAAGAGAACCTTTTATCTCCTCTTAAAGAGACACAGTGGTTTGAAAAAATATTCAGACATAATGAAATAGACCCTTATTGAAATCAATTAAACAAATTTGAAAGCAATTTTGATGTTTACATTCTGTAAAAACAGCAAGAGGTTGTGGCTTGTAATAAGATATTGATCGGACAAGTGAAAGGTGGATTAGCCGAGATTAGCACACATATACAATAGCAATGGTCTGTGTGCTGATGACTGGATGCTTTTCAAGTTTGAAGAAATGCTGCAGTAATGTCAGCATCGTTGGTTGAGAAGTGAAGCTTACAAGGAAAATAATATTAGTTTTCCCTTTTTACAAAATGTATACACCCAAATTGTGTTCAAATTTGTGGAAGTGATTTCAGTAAGGGCCCATTTCACATTTTTCACGCCATTGTGTCAATCAAGTAATCACTCTATTCAAGAAAATAGCACAACAGATGCAAGTTGTCTTCAAAATCGCTTATTTCTTTCATTCTGTCTTTTCCTACCATGGTAATTTGTCACCCTTAAAGTATTTAAAAATGCAGTTTAATCTCTCTTTTTATTCTTTTTATCAGTGTTTTGCACCATCTGTGACCGATTCTGCATGTTATCAACTTCAACAGTTTTAACGTTCCACTGTAATTGTACGTGTTATGAATTGCAAAGGCATTCCCACAATATACATCCCACCATTTATTTCCCAACATGTCCTGTAGTAGGGGATAGTAAAATTAAGTGACTAGTGCATTAGTATGGGAGTTTCCGTAACCTGACCCATCTGACACACTTTTTTCTGACACGCTTATGAATTCAGAAACCCTTCATGGAATAAAGCACTTTTATTCCGTTAGGGTTTCCGAATTCATAAGTGTGTCAGATGGGTCAGGTTACGGAAACTCCCCATTAGTACCACAAAACTGACTTTTCTGTTTTCTTCATCACTGTAGGAGTTTCTTCCAGCCTCTTAAGGACTTCTACAATCACATGGTAGACCCAACCTACACAGCAGTGACCGATGTGTATGTGCCTATGTTCCTTTGTGACCTCTTGAACTTCCTCATTGTGGCATTTGCATCATGGGCATTTGGGGTAAGTTGGGAGGTGAAATGATTTCTGCAGTCAGGTTCTTGTGTTGGGAAATACTTGTGAAGTTACACTTGGTTAAACATGGGGCTAGAAGGAATTGGTCTAAAATCAAGGGCCACTAAAGTAGCCCCAGGTGCAGAGGTTTTATTGGAAACCATGTTGGTGGTTTTACATTATAAAATGCTCATTGGAAATGAATTATGTTTTGTTTTCTTCTGTTTTTTATCCCCCTGGCCCAAAAGGGCATGGGGGATTTTGTCATAGCGAAATCTGTCTTCTGTCCATCAGTCTTTCTGTCTGTCTCCACCTGTAACCATCAGACCCCTGACCTGATCTAGAGGACGCTTGCACTACAGGACCTTAGTATCTACTATTATTTGCACTGTGACAGACAGGTCTGTAGGCCAAAGGTCAAAGGTTATACTTTGCGTATTCAGATTTTTTTGCTCTTATTCCCCCAAAAATGTGTGCAAACTCTCTCTTACCAATCAGCCGTTCATCTCCACCTGTGCAAACTCTCTCTCTTACCAACTGGCCAGGGGAATCTTGCAAGTTTTAACTTGCAGTATTTTTACCTAAAAAATTACTCTGGTAGAAGAGCATTGAGAACAGCAAAAATTCCTACTTATAATAAAATGTCAAATCAAATTTTTGTAATACATTTCAATTGATCCTTGCTACAGGAGCAATCGACACAGTCCGATGTAACCCAGCTGATCATGAGTAACTCCATCCCAACCACGTTCCTCATCCTACTTATCGTCCAGTTTGTCCTCATGATCATCGATCGCGGCATCTACCTTCGCAAAAGTGTCACCGGCAAGTTCATCTTTCTTATCGTCATGGTGGTTGTAGTACATGTGTATTTTTTCTTCATCTTGCCAGACTTAAACGACAGGTTTGTATTTGTTCATGAATGATTACTTCCTATAAATTTTCATGATAACTTAAGTGTTTCCTTTCACATTATCATTTGACCTAAAATTAAGAACCATGGCCTATGAAATATTCTTAGTGGTATCTTCTGACTGTCTTTTGATTGACCGTCTTCTGACTACACCTTACCCTTTGTACACACCGCAAGTTGAAATAAATGTTCCAAAATATGTTTTGGTTTTTTTTAAGCTGGCCAAGGTAGCTTTTAAAATTGTTAATTAAAAAGTATATTCAAACAGCTTTCACAGGAATTTTGAAGTTTTCATTTTGGTTCAGGCAATCAATATCTGCTCCATTTAAATAAAGACCCTCATATTTGCCTTTGTACAAGATTCTATTGATTTGGTTAATTTCACAAATTTCATGTGGGATTCCCCTAATGTGTACCTGTATTCAATTTGTGCAAGCGGCATTTGGGAGCCCTCTAAAAATGAAGCCTTAACTTGCATATGAATTGCATGAATCTTGTGATCTTTGACTTAGCAGTTGTTAATGGATTGCGAGTACAGGGCGTGTAAAATTGAGTGGTTTGTCAGGGACACTTGGAGGATGTGTCCTACCCATCAAAAACTGCCTTACACAGATTATTATTCCATGGTACTTGCTGGCAAAGTTAGTAGAGTTGCTTATTGGGGAATCAATGATATGGAGGCATTTCCCCATGTAAATATGATGTCCCCAAGTTTCACCAAAATAAGGCAGTCATTTATGCTGACGAGTACTGCTGGCTATTACCAGTTTCTAACTATTCCATACGAATTTATCCTTTTATGTTAATATAAATGTGTTCATTTCATTAACAATTTCAGGAAATTCATTGATAACACCCCGGCTCAGCTGTGGTATTTCTTCAAGTGTGTGTATTTTGGCTTGTCGGCTTTCCAGGTGCGGTCAGGTTACCCTACGCGTATCCTTGGCAACTGCCTCTGCAAGAGTTACAACCTCATCAACCTGTTTGCATTCTATGGGTAAGTGAACATTAAGTTTTGTTGAGGATGTGTTTCACAATTTTAATTTATTTGCATGTCTTTTTGATAGAAGTATTTTGTTAGTTCCATGTCATGGGCTGCCTTCTGTAAATGTTGTCAGAATTCCTCTTTTTCTAGGTTGTTAGGCTATTCTTAATAAAAATATCTGGTGAGAGAATTTTCAAAATTTGATTTTTTTTTTATCAGACACCTTATTTGTTAAAATTGAAGGTGTAATTCTCTCTAGAAATAACTATTAAGATTGGATTCGAAAAGTACTAACATTAGCTGAATTTTTGTCATTTTCTGTGCTAATGACCAAAGAAGTAAAGGTTCATTTAAGTATATTACTTTCGGAACCATATAAAATCAAAACCAAAACCAAACCTCAAAATATGAAACTAATACTATAGTTTATCTACAACTTCAGAAAAAAATTAAAACATGTTTTAGTCAATATTATAATTTTCAAAAACTCTCTGGGCAAAGTGTATGAGAAATTGACAATTTGTACAGTGCGGAAACAGTGCCTGTACAAAATTCTATGGGGAAATTGAAACCATTAAAAGGTAAATACCTCAAGAATACCTTTTTGGACGAACTTCTTTCTGTTATCATTACTCATACTTCATTAAATTTTGAATGCCATGGCCAATAATACTTAAGTAACTTGAAAACTTTAACCATGCATGTTTTCTACCATCTTTTGACTCAGCTGGAGGGCCGCTCCATTCCTGCTAGAATTGCGTATTCTCATGGACTGGCTCTGGACAAACACGACACTGACCCTTGCTCACTGGGTCATCGTGGAAGACATATACGGCAATGCGTACGTCACCAAATGCTGGCGCAAAATGGAGAAGGTACGGAAGCCTGAAACAAAATGCTTGAAATAATCGCTTTGTTGATGTTATTTTTTGTCCGTAGTTGGAGAGCAGCACCATTCTTATTGGAGTTACGAGTCCTGATGGACTGGATGTGGACCAACACAACCCTGTCCCTTAATCACTGGGTTATAGTCGAGGACATATTTGGTGATGCGTATATTACAAAGTGCTGGAGAAACAATGAACAGGTTTGAGGAAAAACAACAAAAAACCTGTAAAACAGGAAATTCATTGGCAAGGTTCACTCACATGCTTTAGATGCTATAAAACTGGCTTATTTTGTTTGTGATATAAGGCATCGATCTGATGGCTATCATGTGGTGGATTTTACCAAATAGGCATTGTCCCCACGTGCATGCACATGATGTCATTCCATACTTAAGGGGAAATTGAGTACTGGCATTTTTCATTCTAGTGATGTTGTTCAATAGGGAAGAGCGAGTAATGATTTGCCAAATACAAAAAATAAAAAATATCAAAATTAGATTTGTATTTTGTAACAAGTACAGACCTATCCTAACATACCCAGCAAGTTAAAGGCTGAAGCATCCTAAAAAAGACAAATACACACTGGTAGTTTAGTCTTAACTATCTGGACCGACACTTTCTACAACATGTAAACGAATGAGATTCATATCATTTGGACCTGCTTTTTCTTCCTGTTTTTTTCATTTGGCATTTGGAAAAAGGACCGATGCAAATTCTAGAATCTCATCCTTCACTCTTAGACAGCTACTGCAAAGTTTGATATTTTGACTCTTTTGGTGGATCACTGATAGTGCCCTTAACTGTAATTGATGGAGCATGCCACCTATGATTATGATGTAGTTTTTTTTCAGAATTCAAACTTTGGATTGTCACTTTTCTGACATCATGGCAAATACTTGCTATGATTGGTTGGAAGGTTGTGAAGTATCGCATATCTGTTCTAATGACTTCAACTCAGAGTTAACATCCAACTTAATTCTGTGTACGTGTGTACTGACAGGCGATTTCTAAATAACAAAATCATCAATTTAGATGCAAATTTTGCCAGTTTTATATTATCAGCACTCAATTACCCAGCACTACTACAGTAAAAATGGGTTTATAGCCATAATCACATTAGAAAATCATATGCCATATAACCATATAGCTATAACCATAAATATGATCAATCCTAGATACTCTTCAACACTCCATCAATTTGTATCACCAAAATGTCTCATCTGGTGGGTTTACTCAACTATTAACTTGAGCAATTGTTACTTTCACCATACATGGTTTGTAGACAGTATGAGTTGACGCATTGGATGTCCCGACTGATTATACTCGGAGTTATCATTGTTTGAACTGATTCGAACACGCTGCTGCAATGTGGCGTGAAGGTCGCACGCAGTAGACAGCCGCTAAACACATTAAATGACACACAATGCGCCCATGTGCAGGTCGTACTCGCCCGGTACTGGGGTATGCGTATTTCAAACAATTGGTTACGGCGCTATAGTAGACTACTTTGTTCGGTCTTGAGGCAAGAGCGATGTCACTTAAAGCTGTCTCCAGATTTCCCGAGAGAGCGCCCTCATTTTCAAACAATCCCTGTTTTTTGCCTATACAAATGCTTGTCCATATACTAATTGCTGTGTGAAAATAGCTAAGCTCAAAAGCGAAGTCCTTCATATAGACAATCACAACTTGTTATAAAATTCCGGATCCAGAATTTTTGTAATACCCATCTCCTATGGGCACTGTAATACTGTAGCATAAATGTTACCTGCATGACACCTTGGAATGAGCCTTTTATGTGACTATCTTAGTTCTAGTTGACTATTTTTAATTATTACACAAAAAATATTATATTTTGAAATCTCGAATCACCTTTAAGAATCAGAAGTAGCATCAGGCAAAATCTGCAACCAATTTTCAAGTTGATTGATCAAGTATCGCTTACGAATTGCCATATATCGGAGTAGACCATTTTCAAAGTGGATGGCCGGTGGCCACTTTGCACTTTATTGTAGCAATTTTCAATACCTTACTATCGTTTTCTCATGCATCTGCGACATTATCATCCTCAATTTGAAAAGTGAAGAGGCCAGGCCCCTCCATTCAAAAGTGGAGGAGCACCCCACACACACATCATTCAATGGCCTTGCCATTGAACAATGTGAAGCAATGCAACATGATAGCGCCTCATCCAAAAATTGAAGTCTGCACATTTAAGGTGCATTTTGTGATTTCAGCATCATCTCTCATGTGATGGTTCTCTGCATACAAGATTAATACCAAAATTTAAAGTTACTGATCTTGCAATTTGGTATTATGATACTTTAAAGGGGGATGGCCCGATTTAATGATATGAAGTTTTATCTTGATAGATTGGCCTTCACCCCAAAACCCGTCTGTAAGTTTCACGCCGATATTCACCCGTTTTTGCTGTGAGAGCTAAAACTTATTTGTAAGCCCATAGATTACTGTGTAAATAATATTGGTCGACCAAATGGAGCACATTTCGCTAATACCTTCCAAACCAAAATATCCTTTTGCCCTAATATTTCACAGGGTAAATGAGAAAACTTAGTAGCTTTCTTCTGATATCAAAAATTTGACCACTTCCGGTACAATCTGGGGCTTTCTGGGGACGAGGCCATTACGATCGGCATGGACCTTTAGTATTTGTATCACAGTTCACATAGATCCTGTGCTGTTGATTTCTTCTCCGTTTATGGACTATAAATAAAATTGCAAACTTCTTGCAGATACCATAAAATTGCCACATCGAATTAGTCCATGCATACGGTACCTAAGGCTACAGTTCACATGAATACAAAACTCTCATGTTCTTATGGTAAGTCAGAGAAGAGACCTGTAATCACAACAGTCCTTTCAAACAATTGTGCTTGTATATTTCATGAATTTCATGCTTGAAGTGGTCTGAAGTTAGTTGTAGCAGAGACTACTTCCATATGAGCCATTCATGTCAAATGTTGTAGACGATGATATCCAGTTTGAAAAATCCAACCAGTAGTACAGAGGAAGGAAATCCCAGCAAACATGTCTAATTAAAGAACTGTTTGTAAAAGCTGCTACAATCTTACAATTTAGTTTTACTTCATGTGGTTCTAAAGAAGATATTTGGCATGTATTAGAAGTATCGTCCAATGGCATAATTTCTGAAAATCGTCCTTTGGTGTGAGGGTGCTATAATCTGTGTCGAAAAGTAGATGTGAGGTGATTCAAGTGAAATGAATCAGAAGTCCTAAAGAAGTTTTTTTAAAATATTATTAAAATAAAGTGTTTTTTTTAATTTTCGGTTTTTTTGTTTTTTAAAAGTTTTTAAAAATTCCAACAAAATGGGTTAAAATGTGATTTCTGCAAAGCTCTCTGTTAATTGATGCAATTACACAGTGCCAACTTAAACTTTTATTTTGTCGCATTTCTTTGTTGTTTTCAAGGTGCCATCACCAGTTAAAATATATCTTCAGATCAGTGTGTCCTTTTGGTTTTTCACTAAATGACAGTGAAATATTGTTCTTTAAGAAATACCCCCCAAAAAAAATTGATTTTGGTTGACTTCAGAACCGTTTTGCTTGATTGTGTCACATTAGTGACAATTAAAGTGAATATGTTTACTGAAGAATGCGAAGTAACAGTGCCCTCACGTGCCGGGACAATACATGCAAAAGGAGGGGCTTCATAAGGATTTGTAGGATATAAAATGACACTTTTTACAGTCTTGTTTGCAGTGTCGTACCCATAGTTTGGGACAAATAAGATTCATTCCTGTTGCCAGGCAATGTTGTCGTGTTTGCACATATTTACAGACAAAAAGAATCTTTTTTTCTTCATATCCCAAGGGTGGCTGGGATGAAAATAGTTAATGAAAACTATGACTACATGAGGTATAATTTTGGTAATGTTGGGACTAAAGTAAGTGATGTAATAGAGGTTGGCAGTGCAATACACTTCAATTTGATCCCATTGGTAATGCCCATCTTTGGGAGTTGTGTGACACTTTTAGCAATACACGTGCAAGGGAAGAGGGACGCTTAAAGGTGCAACGAGAGATTGCACATATTAACAGGTGTCCCTAAAAACTTGAAAGTACTGATGTTTGCCTATGTAAAGCTTTCCATCAAAATAACCCCATCTGAAAGGATTAAGCTGGAAGTGTTTTTTGTACACAATTTGAATTTACTAATGTCGTATAGGAGCAAATTTGAAATTCAGCCATTTGTTTTTATCGTTGAAATATACGCAAATCAGAATCACCTTTTTTCACTCTTTAAGGCATTTCTTAAGCCAAATAACAATGTCAGAATTTATTGAGTGTCTGCTCTACATGTATATGAAATTACATTTTGAACACAATATTTGGGTGCCTCAAAAATCTCTCGTTGTTACCTTTAATGTTTATAGGTAACATTTTACCCTAACCCGTACAGGTGAATTAAGACGTGACCAAATTTTATGAGTATTACCCTGCTGATTGTAATCCACAAATTTGTAATTATTATAAAGAGCTACTGCAGCACCAAATCAGAATTTCATCTTTGCAGCAAATACATGCAGTAGTCTGTAGTTTCATCAAAATCATATCATGTGCTTTGATATATGTACTACCAAGACCCAACATAAACCTAACATGTCCGAGGACCGTGATGTATTTTTTGTTAGGTTTATGTTGGGTTTAAAACTTTAAAATTGGCTCGATCCAACTTATGGAAAGTATTGCCTTCTACATAAACCTTGAGTATCAAGTTGACTTGAAATGAACTTGAGACTGCTACTCTGGAATGCGGTCTGAAGGTTTTGCTTGATGTTGTGTTATTATACTCCAACATAACCTTAACCACCTTTCCTTACATTAAGGGGAAGGGGGGGGAGGGTTAATCGGGAGTTTACATTGACATTCTAAGTCGTCCATTACAATGAAAGAATCAAGATTATTGGCAGTTCTTTACAGATAACACAAGTCTGAATGGCATTGAGAGATAAAAGATTTTCTCCAAGTTGAGACTGCGCTTGTACCACAGAGCTGGAATAATAAACCAAGAGGGGAATCGCGCGTGTTATTGAATAGGCCAGCAGTGTAACCGATTTCTCTCACACCTCGCGCGCCATCCTTCTTGTTGCGCAACCAGCCGCGCGTCGTCACTGTTACTGCAAAAGCACACGCACCTACAAATCTGCGTCGCGCGTTATGTTATCAATGTTGCATTTCCCCAGTGTTCCATTGTCCGATCGACCGATTTTTCTGCAATAATTATGCGAAAATCAATCGATGGAAGAAACCATGCATCTAAAAAGATTCCTGCATTCCTAATGCACAAAAAGTCTTCCGATGACCCCTGTTAATTTTGCTTAGGAAAGAGATATTTGAGCCCGAGTGATAGCATGTGGCATCGGTTGTTATTGTTGTTTTCACTCGCTAAAGTGTGACGAACGTAAAATACCGCATGTTCATAAATATGCATTAAGGATTTTCCAAATACGACGATACGTAAACCAAATATGGTGGTGCCCAAAACTATGATAATGAAGTGCGTATGCTCATTATAATACTTTTGGGCACCTTGATTTTGGTTATGCTGTTTCGGGAGAATCTTCGGGTCTGGGTTATATTTACGTCGTTGGCTTGTACACATGTCCAGGGTTATAGCTAGGATACTCCGATTGCCGGTTATAAATCTTTAACAACACTTACGGACAAACTATAAGTTCATTTGCCAATTTGTGTGGTCATTTTTCATTTTACTGAAGTAAAGTGCCAAATGACCTTCTGTGCCGGTCGGTGGGAGTAAGTGCTGGTCATAGCCGACCGCCGCTGACCACAGCTGTTTGAATGTCTCATTTATTGTGACAAAATGAGAATAAAACAAAAATTATCAATGGCAACACACTTTTGACAACTAATTTGGAGTATTTATACCAGCCACTAACTACATTCTGTGTAAATTTGATGAAATTTCAATGCGGGCAAATGTGATTTTTCATAAAAATCTAATTTTACACATCTTTCTATGGGAAATAAGCATATAGAGGGCACTATAACATACAAATTATGACCTTTGTAGGCCTATATGGCAAGATTCCCGCAATGGATTTTTCTGATTTTTGCGGAGGTAATAGCTCTTGCGTCCCTACTTAAATCAGTTGTCAAAATTGTGTCGCCATTGCTTAAAATTGCTCTAAAAATAAGAGACAATTTGCATGGGGTCAAACAGCTGCGTGACCAGCATAGCTATATCCCTGCACATGTTTGTGAAGATTGCTGCCGTTCCGTCATTGTTTGATGATTTGGAATGTCAATGGAAAAGACCACAAAATGTTGATATTTACAAAAATTAAATACAGCTATGATTTGTATGAGTGGCTTTGTCATATTGGGATGTTGCCAGTTACAGCCTTTGCACCAACTCTATCATTAGTAAGCTATAACTTTTACACCCACATTACTAAACTGCATTTATTTCATCAAAGCTCCATGCACATCATATTAAATTTTGTACCACACCCATCCCCCACCCCACACTTTCACTTCTTCAGGAGTACCCCGTGCCAAGAGGACAACAGAAAGGCAAAGTAGTGAAGTATCTCCAAGGAGGAGGGATGTTGCTGGGTATCTGTCTTATCATCTGGTTCCCTCTTATTATCATCTCTCTGTCCAATACCAACAGCTTGGCTAATCCACCTGCAGATGCTACAGTCAGCTTACAGTTTGGAGGATACGAGGTAAGAAATTTATTTGATCTTTTTTTCTTTTTGTGTCCTGTGTTGCTGATTGGCATCTAGGGATTAGTGTGTATGTGTGTGGTTGTGTGTGTGTTGTGTGTGTGTATATGCGTGTGTTGTGTGTGTGTGTGTACCAAAGCTACAATACGGGGTGATTCATTGGTAGAAAGGTGACATTTTGGGTTTTTTGATGTTGTGGGGCAAACCCCACAACTTAAGTGGGTTCTGTAGCCTCTAGAGGGCGCTAACCCGTCAAGAAAACCACTAAACAACAAGTACAGACACAAAGACCCACAAGAACATACTTGTGTTTGTTAACGTTAAGGGGCTGTTGGTCGGTAGTAAGGTGACACTATGGGGTGAAACACACAGAACATACACATTTCGTTGTGGGGCTAACCCTACAATGTAGTTTTGGTAGGTGTGTGTTGTGTGTGTGTGTGGGTGGTGGGTAAAATGTTAACCCTACACTTACCGTACTCACTACTCTTGTACATATTAACTGATTAACTTCATACTTGTTTTGATGATAGAATATATTGAACCCTACCATTTGACCTCATTTGCATATTCATCTTCATAATGAGCTATTTGCATATTTTTCAAGTTTGACCAATTCAACTGAAACTTGGTGAAATGATCTTATCGGGCAAAAATGTAAACACAATCAGGTTATCTGAAGTCAGAGGTCATCCATAGGTCAAATATTTTGTGTTTATCTGCCATTCGCAAACTGTGGCAGCAGACAACATGTGCTCTGGGGAAAAGCTGTATTTTGGTGTTGTCTGCTCACAGCTGTTTGAAAGTCTCATTTATTATGACAAAACAAAGAAGAAACAAAAAATATCAATGGCGACACACTTTTGACAACTTTTTTGGATTATTTATTCCACTAACTTCATCCTGTATGAATTATGAAATTTCATTGTGGCCCAATATTTTTTTTTTTAAATCTAGTTTTTAAACTAGACAGTGTCAGGTCAGGTTTCCTTTGGGGCCTGCTACTGGTATCCTGGTAACCAGTGCTACCTGTTCCAGGGCAGAGTTGTCGGCGGCTAAACTGTCACCCCCATTGGGTTTCTAAGGAAATCTGATGAGGAGGGTAGTTGGTTACTCTGGTAGAATGAAAAAGAACAGGGGCGGATCCAGGATTTCTCAATAGAGGGGGCTTCAAGTTTTTCAGCTCGCTTCGCCTCGCCGGATAGACCCATATTTTTTTAATCGGTTCGAGATTCTGAGGGGGGCGGGTACATATCTACACAGCGCCCGACGCCCTATACCGTCAATCTTGAAGATCTACAGGATGCCTTATGTGTAAAAAAGGCATCTACACTTGCTGTCAGAATCCTTCAGAGGTCGGCAACGCGCGCGCCGCAAAATTTGCATAAAAGAGGCGGAGACTATGGGTAGCCTCATGCACGATTAACCAATGGGGAGGCCAACCTACTCAAACAATCCAATCGGCATTCACTTCCGTGTTGACGCACATCACGCTCGGCGCACGGTAAATAACTCTGAACAATTCTGGCAGAGAGTATGTATTATTAAGGGCAGTGTCAACCCTGGTGCTTTTGTTTTTACACGAATTTCTGATTTTTGCACCATTTTAAACATCAAACTGTGTTCTATAGTTACCAACAAAGGTTATCCACTGCAGACAATTCTGAGCTGTATTTTTTGCCGATTTAAAACAGCTATTTGACCATTTAAAGTCACAAAAACCGCTTGGTCTAAACGGCGGGAATTTAAGCACATTTCACGCCGTCAGGCGCAAGGCGCACCATCGCATCGCGCGGTGAATTTGTGCTGGTAATGAAGTGTTGCGCGGTTTTAATGTACTTTGCGCGACGCATCTTGGAAAAACGAAAAAATAATATTTGAAAAAGGTAAACACAAGCGCTAATGTAGAACAGATGAAATTTCAATTTCTTCTAATTTCTGGAGTAGAGACAAAATATGTTGATTCAATAAAGGCATAAAGATGTATTTTCATCACTTGCACCACATATCAATTTGAAGTTCAACGATAAGAAGTTCAACGATAAAGTTATTTAAGAAAGCAACATGTTGAAATGGCGTGAAAAGGTCACTTTTTTACTAAAACACAGATTTTCTTCAAGGTTCAATTTTCGCAAATTTGGCAATTTTCAGCAAGATAACTCCAAAAATACCGAAAGTATAAGTTAAGGTTTAAACTTTCCTACGATAGTAGCAATCGGTCTCTCTAGGACGGTTTTCTCAATTTTTCATTTTTCGATTTCTAACTAAAGATATTCTCCAATATATACATTCAAAATTGGAAAAGAAAAGTAAAAAATCACACTTTTTTGGAATTTTTCCTTAGATTCGAAAAGTAAGCTCTATTTTAAAAATGAAAAAAACAGTCCCTAGAACAAATTTGTCTGTTTCTAAAAAATAACATAAGGAAAATCTGTGAAAAATTCAAAGTGTTTGTTATGTGTCTCAAAATTTTGGGGCGGCAAATCGTTTGTTTTTTAGTATTTTTCTTAAAAATCACGAGAAAGTTTAAATTAATCTGAGGCCATCATCGGGTTTCTCGTCCAATTTTCTTTCTAGAAATGTATACTTTTAACATAGAAGATCAAATATTTGCAAAGTTACAAACCAAAATAGAACCTCGGAAACTCAAGGTTCCCACTGACCCTTAAAAATGCAACTTTGCATGGGGAGCTCCATCGGATGGGATTTTTATTGCATTTCCTCCTTTTCTATTCGTCGCACTGGCAGTCCTCGCCAATTCATAACTTGCTTTCACGCGCGCCGTGGTTAATTTACTTAAAAACACTTGCTGAGTGCCAACGACCGGTATGTTATACAATGGTGACTCCATGGTGATCGCACATATTGCACAACGGACTGTGGTATGAACGCATCGTCTTGCATGTCACAGAGCGCATATGATTCGCGTGATCGTCTGTACGCCTGTGCTACGCATCCCGTGGGTACGCCACTGGAAGAGAAAACTGTTAGAGAGGCCGGCTGAGGAAGAGTGAGAGAGGCCCTGGAGAGAGGGGAGAGATAGAGGAGAGAGAGAGAGAGGGAGGGAAAAATAGGAGAGAGAGGGAGAGAGAGAGAGAGGGGGAGGGGGTCGAAAGAGGAGAGAGAGGGGGAAGGGAGGGAGGGAGAAGGGAGGGAAGGAGAAAGAGGAGAGTGAGAGAGAAAGATAGGTGGTCGAGAGAGAGACACAGAATGAGAGAGAAAACGTATGCCTAATTTGTAGAGGAGGAAATGTTGAAAGAGAGAGAAAAAAAAGACAGGGAGGGAGAAAGGGAGGGGAGAGGTTGTCAAGAGAGAAAGACGGAATAAGAGAGAAAACGTAATTTGTAGAGAGGAAAATGTTGAGTGGTATAGAAAGAGAGAGGGGAGAGATGGTCATACAGAAAGAGAAGAGGAAGAAAAATAAGAGAAAGAATAATGGACAGAGAGAAGGAGAGAGGGGAAGCCAGATGAGAGAAAAAGAAACAGAAAAAGGGAATAGAAGTGAAGTAAACAAAACAAACCGGGCAAAAAGCAGAGAAGGAAATAAAAAGGAAAAGCGAGAGACAGAGGTAAAAATGGAATTGGGTGACGGATAAGAGAGAAAACGTACTTTATAGAGGGGGAAATGTTGAGGCATACAGAAAGAGTGAGAGAGAGGGGAGAGATGACCGTACAGAAAGAGAGAGAAGAGAGTGAGAGGGAGAGATGGTTGAGGGAGACGAAATGAGAGAGAAAACGTAATTTGTAGAGGGGGAAATGTTGAGGGATACAGAGAAAAAGAAATCTAAGAGGAGGAAGCCAGAGGAGTATCATAAACTGCAGCTTGACGGGAACTTTATATGGGAGTTTGAAGAGTTGTGAGAAAAACAATTGAGGCTATAACAGGAACTATACGGGTTAGCACAAGAGGAGTACTTTTGAGCTAAAAAATTTGAACACTAAAAGATATATGGGATGAAATAATAACCTTTTAATACTTAGAAAATGAGAACTACGACTACAGGGTTAAAATGGTCAATAACACGTCATGTTATTTCGCTTTGGTTCTGGTGTAACGGAAACTATGGGTAAAGTTTCGAGAAGAAGTGATTAAAATGTACGGAAAGTTATACGGGATTAAATATTGACGTTTCCTTAGAAAATGGTAGCTAAATGAGCTACTGGATATGACGGAAACTAAAGGAACTTGAGTTATTAAAAGTGTTAAGAATGTTGTGACTCAGGTAATTTATTACGGGAGTTTGAAGTGGTGTCGCCGTAGTATCAGTGATCGCTTCTGTTTCAGTGATCGCTTCCATTTCAGTGATCACTCCCGTTCACTCAGCTAGCGGAAGCCCGCGCAAAGCCGCCAAAAATGTGGGCCTCCCACTAGTTTTTATAGATCAACAGAGCACCCGGCACCCTGTGCGGCGCTGGATGCCCTATGCTCTGCAAAAAATAGAGGGGGCGCGCGCCGGGTGCGCCCCCTTTAAATCCACCCTTGAAAAGAAGATCTACCTTCAAGGGCGTCAGCTCTGGAGAGCTAATGGCGGCCATCCAGCACATGCTGCCTTGCATGGTGGGCATGGGTTGCCCAAAGGCTAGGCCCACTTCCGAAAACTGTGGATTGATGTCAGGAAGGGCATCTGGTCAATTATCTTTTGCTCCAATAAATCCTCACACGGCAGTATTGTCGAGTGTGAGGTGTATCCAGCCACCCCCATTAGCGGGGACAAAACAGATTTAAAAAAACTTTGGTTTAACTAACTAACTTAACAAGTCTCTATGTGGAGAATGGACATATAGAGGACACTATAACATACAAATCATGACCTTTGAAGGCCTCTATGGCAATATTTCCGCCGCAATGGATTTTTCGGATTTTTGCAGAGGTAATAGCTCTTGCATGGCCCTAATTATATAAGATGTCAAAATTGTGTCGCCACTGCTTAAAATTGCTCTACAAATAAAAAGATGATTGGTGTGCCCCTGAGGGCATAAAACATGTGGTAATAAACAGATAAGACCTTGCTTCATTATCATCTCCATCGTCACTTTCGTCACTGTTATCCATTTGTTTACTTTTCTTACAGCCAATTTTACTATGAGTGCCCAGGAGCAGAATTTGAAAGTGTTGGATCAAAATGAATACAAATCACTCACAAGCCAATTTGACACTTTGGTGAGTATTAACTATGCCTCCAGGTAGTTTATGTGAAGCTAACATAGAAAGTGGTTTTTTATTTGACAATGATAGGTAAATGTATTTCTCCCATCATCAATATTCAAGAATGGTTCCAGAAAAAGTTGAGAAACATTTCCATTTTGTCCTTTCAATTCATACATCAAATGCTTGAGTTTGTACAGAATATTCAGCATGGAGTGAAGAAATTTTACGATTGTGACCTTTACTTGACTATAATTTAACAATTGCATTTCCTAATGGATATCCTTTTCACAGCAAAAAAAAAAAAAATTGGAACCAGCAGATACCTCTACAAAACCTGTCACTCTAATGGGCTAGTCTTCCACATAGTTCATATTACTTGTATTGTGTGTTGTACATAGAAAGACTGTGACTAGACTAGCAAGACGACAAGCTCTTAAAAGTTGATACCACATTTCGAATGCTTTTGAGTGACATTGGCAGTACAAATATTTTGTTGTTTATTATGTCATTGTGGTCACCATGATGGTCTGAGAGTCATCGACAGAGGGCGGCATTGTCTTCTGAAACTGGGCACTGCACAGGTGTGCGGAGATTATTTTGCTGCAAGATTTAGCTAAAACATAGATCGATGGATCGTGACTACACTTTTTCCTGCCGTCGAGTCATTTTATCTTTGTTTCGTATCTTGAAAATGGTAGAAGGGTACATTTTAGGAGTGGCACATATTGTATATTTCTAAAATCACCACAGCGCAAGTTGTAATTTTATTTTAAAAATTGCTTCAGTCATAGCTTATTTTTGTGAAAAACCACAGCACCAAAAGAAGCTGAGACAAGCTATTTTTTGCCTGATATTGTAGCCTTTTCAATAAACCAGGGACATTTCTTTCCATTTTGGAATAATTTGTTTTCTTCCTTCAGGACGCAAGAACATTCTTGAGTGCTTTCAAAGCAGAAGACGTGTACAATATTAGCATTACTGGAAATTCTGCTAATACATGGGGGATAAGTCCACCGAGTCGAGAGGCGTTAATAGAAGATTTGCTGTCTGATTATGACATTCCTGTCAAGTTCCGTTACTCATTTACAAGGTGAGACACAGTGCAAACTCTAGTTACCTGAAAATTTCCAGAAAGAAGCACCCTCAATTTTGTTTTTAACCCAAATTCTGCATATTTTGAATGCTTACCAGTGTATTAGATCACACCTGAAGTGAATAAACCAGATGTGGAGTTTTGTATGGGCTATAGTGGCAAACTTAGTTGATGGTAGGAGGACAGAAGTTCATAACCTGATTAGATTTTGAAGTCAAAATATATTAAGTAGCTGATTTGCATAATTTATGCAAAAATGGAATATAACTTTTTTTGTTTATTATAGATGCTCTGAGAATGGGGCTCCACCTTACGAAAACTTATAGCTGAGGCTTCCATGCACATGTCGCTGGTGACATTGCATATTTTAATGAGTAATTTATGCAAAAATAGGAAATATTATTACAAATGCTATAAGGATATCACCTCCATCATGTGTAGGCTTATAGCTCACAAGGAGAGGGTGACATTTATTGCATATTTGGTGAGCTAATTTGCATGATTTATGCAAAAAATCACTACAAATGTTCCAGGTGAATGTAAAAGCACACAAGACTAATGGTTTAAATGGCATGAGACTTGTAACTGGGTGGATATTTGATTAACCCCTGGGGACCACCTACCTATCTATCAGCATCTAAGCACTGTGTTGATTGGTTGCTTTGGAAGGTGATATCATGTAATGAACAAATCAGAGATACTGTAAGAATGGTGGTATGGTTTTTGCATAGAGATATAGAAGCACTTTTGATTTGTTACTCAAAGTCAAAGGGCTATCTCATGTTGTGTCCTGTAATGGGCCAATCAGACAGATTGTTTCATAGGTAGTCATGATGGGACTCAACAAAGCATAGTGCTCTAGTTTGCTAAACATGTGTTGAAAATTGCACTTTGTATATTACAAATTGTATCAACCTCTCCTTGTTCTTTTTTTGCCAGGGACTCGGACAGCAGTTTAGTGACTTCGACAGTCAGTAATGAGAGGTCGTTAACATTAACAAGTGACAATGGAACAATTAGAAAGGCATTAGTTGATCAGCTTAACTACACAACTACAAACATTGTGTAAGTAATTACCATGTTTTAACTCTATACCTAGGAACCTGAGCTAGAAATAACCCAGATTCGCTTCAGCAGTTTCATTGTTTTAGTGCAGTGAAGCTGAACTATTGCTAAAGCTAGGGAGACAAAGGCAATTCTGGCCAGAACCTGCCCTTGATTTCTAGACATAATGTCTAGCCTCTAGGCTGTTTTTCAAGGAAACTGTAACCCGATATCATCTGGTGAATAAGGCACACACACACACTTTAACAGAAGTCTTATGCATATGAGCCTATGAATTAAAGACACTATCAGTGATTTGAAAAATATTTGAAATTTGCAGGAATAGATTCAAAGTGAAGGATAAGTCTGTAGAATTCTCATAAGTTACCTTTTCCAGCTGTAGAATTGTAAGAAAAGGAAGAAAACGGCAGTGTTCCAAGATACGATTCTCCATTCAATTACGTGTTGTAGTAAGTGTCCGTTCGGACAGTAATGACTAAAATCTCCGATTCTGTCCTTATTAGGTTGCTTCTGGTCTTTTTTTTTTTTTTTTTTTTTTCCTGCCCTTGATTTCTAGACATAATGTCTAGCCTCTAGGCTGTTTTTCAAGGAAACTGTAACCCGATATCATCTGGTGAATAAGGCACAGAGATACTGTAAGAATGGTGGTATGGTTTTTGCATAGAGATATAGAAGCACTTTTGATTTGTTACTCAAAGTCAAAGGGCTATCTCATGTTGTGTCCTGTAATGGGCCAATCAGACAGATTGTTTCATAGGTAGTCATGATGGGACTCAACAAAGCATAGTGCTCTAGTTTGCTAAACATGTGTTGAAAATTGCACTTTGTATATTACAAATTGTATCAACCTCTCCTTGTTCTTTTTTTGCCAGGGACTCGGACAGCAGTTTAGTGACTTCGACAGTCAGTAATGAGAGGTCGTTAACATTAACAAGTGACAATGGAACAATTAGAAAGGCATTAGTTGATCAGCTTAACTACACAACTACAAACATTGTGTAAGTAATTACCATGTTTTAACTCTATACCTAGGAACCTGAGCTAGAAATAACCCAGATTCGCTTCAGCAGTTTCATTGTTTTCGTGCAGTGAGCGAACTAGTGCTAAAGTATGGGAGACAAAGGCAATTCGGCCAGACCTGCCCTTGATTTTAGACATCAGGTTTAGCCTCTAGGCTTTTTCAATGAAACTGTAAACCCGATATCATTCTGGTGAATAAGCCACACACACACACTTTAACAGAAGTCTTATGCATATGAGCCTATGAATTAAGTACTTAATTAAAACATTTTGATCAAGCTATGATTTTAGCCTCAAAAACATATCTGCATAAAAATTGATGTATCATAAGGATGGATTTATTATTATATTAACAATTCGTTTAGCCATAGTATTCATTTGTATAAAAACATTGATCTTGCAAAACTTGCTATGACCACCATTTTAGAAACCTAATCTTATGTATTCCATTTTTCCCACAGAACTCTATTAAATATTTTCCCACCATATATTATGGTACCAGCAGGAGGCACACCAGAGCCAGTTGAACAGCTTTTACCAAGTAAGCACAGGTTACATAAGGATACATTTAGAAGTGAAGTGGGGTAGTTGATGGTCTGAATTTTTGTACCTCCTGTTATGGCATGAAGGCACATTGCAGGGTTCACATTAATGTGCGTTTTTGCATCATGGATGCACTTTTTCAGAGGTGGACGTACTTTGGTCTAGATCGAGTAAAATTTAGCGTCTATGTGGACACAAAAAATAGCCACTTAACACTACACAATAAAATCACAGAGTTTTCTCAAGCACATGCCAGGCGCGGATCCAGGGAGGGGGCGGAGGGGGCGCGCGCCCCCCGGTAATTCTGCAAATTCTTGCAAAATCAGCCCATTTTGATTTTTTTTGGACCAGTTACAGCCCTTCAGCCCCCCGGTAATTTTGACATTTTTCAAATCCTGGATCCGCCATTGCATGCTCACACTATTGTGTCATTTTCTTTTTTTTTTTTTTTTTTTTGCTTCTGGTCTTATCATTTGCAGGGTATGTTAGGATACCTGTACTTGTTACGTACATGCTAAAATCTGATTTTTGATGATTTTTTCGATTTACTGATTTAGCAAATCACTGATAGTGTCTTTAAGTACTTAATTAAAACATTTTGATCAAGCTATGATTTTAGCCTCAAAAACATATCTGCATAAAAATTGATGTATCATAAGGATGGATTTATTATTATATTAACAATTCGTTTAGCCATAGTATTCATTTGTATAAAAACATTGATCTTGCAAAACTTGCTATGACCACCATTTTAGAAACCTAATCTTATGTATTCCATTTTTCCCACAGAACTCTATTAAATATTTTCCCACCATATATTATGGTACCAGCAGGAGGCACACCAGAGCCAGTTGAACAGCTTTTACCAAGTAAGCACAGGTTACATAAGGATACATTTAGAAGTGAAGTGGGGTAGTTGATGGTCTGAATTTTTGTACCTCCTGTTATGGCATGAAGGCACATTGCAGGGTTCACATTAATGTGCGTTTTTGCATCATGGATGCACTTTTTCAGAGGTGGACGTACTTTGGTCTAGATCGAGTAAAATTTAGCGTCTATGTGGACACAAAAAATAGCCACTTAACACTACACAATAAAATCACAGAGTTTTCTCAAGCACATGCCAGGCGCGGATCCAGGGAGGGGGCGGAGGGGGCGCGCGCCCCCCGGTAATTCTGCAAATTCTTGCAAAATCAGCCCATTTTGATTTTTTTTGGACCAGTTACAGCCCTTCAGCCCCCCGGTAATTTTGACATTTTTCAAATCCTGGATCCGCCATTGCATGCTCACACTATTGTGTCATTTTCTTTTTTTTTTTTTTTTTTTTGCTTCTGGTCTTATCATTTGCAGGGTATGTTAGGATACCTGTACTTGTTACGTACATGCTAAAATCTGATTTTTGATGATTTTTTCGATTTACTGATTTAGCAAATCACTGATAGTGTCTTTAAGTACTTAATTAAAACATTTTGATCAAGCTATGATTTTAGCCTCAAAAACATATCTGCATAAAAATTGATGTATGATAAGGATGGATTTATTATTATATTAACAATTCGTTTAGCCATAGTATTCATTTGTATAAAAACATTGATCTTGCAAAACTTGCTATGACCACCATTTTAGAAACCTAATCTTATGTATTCCATTTTTCCCACAGAACTCTATTAAATATTTTCCCACCATATATTATGGTACCAGCAGGAGGCACACCAGAGCCAGTTGAACAGCTTTTACCAAGTAAGCACAGGTTACATAAGGATACATTTAGAAGTGAAGTGGGGTAGTTGATGGTCTGAATTTTTGTACCTCCTGTTATGGCATGAAGGCACATTGCAGGGTTCACATTAATGTGCGTTTTTGCATCATGGATGCACTTTTTCAGAGGTGGACGTACTTTGGTCTAAATCGAGTAAAATTTAGTGTCTATGTGGACACAAAAAATAGCCACTTAACACTACACAATAAAATCACAGAGTTTTCTCAAGCACATGCTCACACTATTGTGTCATTTTCACTCAAACAAATAATTATTCTGTTACTATTAAATACATACATGTAAAAAAATCTGAAAATAAATATAGGCTTAAATTTGACTGTATTTACATCTTTTATTTAGTTCACTAACCTGCTCTCATCTGTCCCAGAGGGTAATCAAGATACTACAGAGTTCTTTTGGAGTTTAAGGGTCATCAGAGTAATTACTTTTCAATATGCCCAGTCTAGGTTTTGGAATTGGACAGTTTATGGATTGTTTACAGTAGTGTAAGGCAGTGCTCAAACCTGTTAAAACTTGACATTTAGGTAATCTATAACGCATATAATTTGAAGTCGACGCACTTTTGCACCTCAGGGAAACAAATTTGTGTCAAAATGACACACTATTTTCAAAACCTAGTGTGAACCCTGACACATTGATTTTTAAGTTTCATCTTTTTGAATTTTTAATTAAAACAAATTGCATGACAAAATCTCACAGCGGGATTTTAGCTAAGGACTCATGCCCATTGTTTTCACTGCACGCTGATATACATCTGACATTGAATTAGTGTGTTTTTTTACTGTGTAGACCTGCATGCAATAGAAGTAGTAGTCAAATAGATTTAGAAATTTAAGGTGCTGCAAATTGAAAGTACTTGTTTGATCACATTTTGAATCACACCACTAAATAACTCCCCATAGACTTGTGTACAAAATGACCTCTCACCAAACGTCTATTTCTTGGCTATAAAGCGACTGGTTACTTCAAAACTGAATTTTTTTGGAAGATTAGCACCATACCTCTTCAACAAAAATGAAAAAGTCGTATGATGAAGGCTGATTTTTTTAGCTACAGAGCATCGAAAGATTTGCATGTTTCAAAACGTTCACGTCTAGTTGAGTGTTACTAGAAACTAAAATTGTACCGTTTCCCCAAACCCTCAGAAATTATACAAAAATGGCACAGACAAAATCTTTACCACCCAAATAGTTTGTTACTAGTCACACATTATGATTAATTTCAAATTTCATTTAAAGACACAACTCAGCAACATTTTGTGACTCTTCATTTAGGCAAGGGCCATATTCCGGACGCCAACACTCTCTCGGCACTGCCGTCGTCTGCTACACCTAGTTTATTTAGTGGTGTGATTCCATTTAGAACTTGAAGTGAAGGTACAGCATGGCCATAGTGGGCAGTGGGGTTTGACCCCCACCCTTTTTATTTGACCCCCACCCTTTTTACCGAGGCACCCTTTATACTGAAAATTTCGGACCCCACCCTTTTTATCAATCGCAACTGGCAATATTTGTGATTACCTGTAAACAGTAACATAAACTTCCATCACAGATTTGCACATGTGTACTGTATAATAAAAGTGACAATTATATCATATTAATATTTAATATTTTTTGTTGGCCATATCCAAATTAGCACAGGAGGTACACGTAATGAACCATAGTAGGCAGTGGGGTTTGACCCCCACCCTTTATATTTGACCCCCACCCTTTTTACAGAGGCACCCTTTATACTGAAAATTTGTCAGCCCCCACCCTTTAACTGATTTTCAGGATTTCCAACTGGCACCCTTTAAAAAGGGTGGACTGCCCACAGTGATGGCTTCCTCCATCCATTTATGATGGCAAAAGTCAACGTCAGAGGTCAAATGTTCATGTTCAAGTAGTTGTAAACTGAACCATTAAAAGGGACGTAATGGTATGAAAAAAAAAATTGACATAATGAAAAGGACCCTTACTGAAATCACTTCCACGAGTTTGAAAACAATTTGGATGTTAACATTATGTAAAAACAGGAAGAGTTCCAAGGGGGAGGTGGCAGTTTGTGGCAATTTCTGGAACAGAAAAGCAAGGTGTTCACATCCCTGACAGAATTGACAGTGTATCTAGCATGTTTTGCGACACAATTCAAAAGCATTCAGACCGGGATTCAGGCATTGTATGTACTTTAGGCTTGTAGTAAGATATTGACTGGCAAGTGAAAGATGGATTAGCCGGGATTAGCACATATACAATAGCAATGGTCTGTGAGCTAATGACAACATGCGGTAGACGTTTCATATAGAAGTCCCATTGATGCAAATGAGGTATTGCCATTCATTCCGTCAAGCGCTATTGCACAACATCATACAGCGCATGACGGAATCAAGTGTAATACCTCATTTGCATCCATGGGACTTCTATATGAAACATCTACCCAACATGCTTTTCAAGTTTGGTAAATGCTGGCAGTAATGTCAGCATCCTTGTTCCAGAAATTGCCATCAACTGCCATGGACTCTTCCTGTTTTTACTGTTTTTACAGAATGTAAACATCCAAATTGTTTTCAAACTCGTGGAAGTGATTTCAGTAAGGGTCCTTTTCATTATGTCAATTTTTTTTCATGCCATTATGTCCCTTTAAAGTAAAGTACAATAACTACTGTATTATTGGCACTTTATAGGTTTACCAGACAAGACTCCCTCCAAATTGTTTGTTTGTCCATATAAGTGTCCCCAAAATGTAGGGTCGGTTGGTCAGATTATTTCATTTGTTTAAACTTAGGGAAAGAATTCAAAGACAACATTTTTGGGGCTATTTTGACATCTTCCAATATATTTCCAGCATTCGTCAAGACTGCAAAATTTTGAACCCTGCTGTAGCATGTCCTCTCAGAAATGTTTCAGTCAGAAGCATACTACCCCTTCTAATATTGAATAGTAACAGTTATTTAACATAAGGAAAAGGAAAATGGATTCCACTCAAAACTTTCAGTTACATGCTCATACAAGACTCCCTATCAAATTGAAATGCTGTAATATTCTCAGTTTTATATTTAACAAAAGTAGCACCTTTTATACACCTCTTGCATATATTTCTGTTATCTGATTGGATAAAATGGAGTCACATGATAATGGGTTATTCCTATCATTTCCTGTTTTGGTTGAAGAAATAAACAAAAACCAACTATCCCCGTGGGATAGTACCCCCGAAAACCTACTATCCCATGGCAAAAGTTACCTTGCACTCCTACACTGAGTAATTAATTTCGATACGTACACCAATACACATTATTTCGAAGAATGCAGTATTTGGAAGAGACGTGTAACTATACCATACACAAAATAATCATGGCCGCCTCAATCCCACAGAAGTTTGTATCGGAATCGTCTGCTCAGACTGATGCATCGAGCTGCAAAATAAGATTCTAGCTTGTAACTGATGACGATCTATTCAGAATTCTACAAGGAAGCAAGTAAACTTTGCAATTACAGTATTTGAAAGCAAAAAACAGGTCTCTCAACTAGCACGGCCAGTTGTCATGGTTGTAGAATTCGGAGGCTCGGAGCTCGAGTGTCTGCTTTTGTATTCTATATACGTCTCAGACTGCATGTCTCAGACTTGCGGAGTGAATTCACTATACTTACTACGTAAGGAACATGGTAATGCAGTTTATTATAAATTTGCAGTCAGCCTAGGTTTACACTAGGCCTAAACTCTCTAAAAAACACTACTCTTTTTTTTATATTATGATTTTATGAATATAGTGCAATGTGGTTATTTTACAAAACAATATAGACTGCTCTTTATGTGGGATATTGCGAGAAAATATTGCCCCTGATTGATCTTGAGAACGAAGATAGTTGGGCCCTTGGTCTCAAGATCATCCCGGGGCAATATTTCTCACATCTCCCTCATAGGCCAGGAAAGATAATGAAATTTTTGTGTAACTAGAACTAATTGACTATCAAAGGTTTTCTGACAATGCATTTCTGTGAGGTATCCAAATGACATACTAAAAGTCCGAGAAAAGCCGGGGTTTTTTGCAGAAATATGTCTAATTTGCATAAATTCAAAAATGGCCGCCTTTCAAAGGCCCTTTTGCCCATAACTCATGTCGAGTGCGTGAGATGTAATGCTGGTGTCTCTACCATATTTTGGGGGTCTACGACACTCCAATAAGAAACAGCAATAAACATGTTGAGATGAGTGGTTAGGCCTTATTTGCAAAAATAAATCCAATATGGCTGCAATTTGTTTGACTTTCTTGAAAATTAGTTATGTTGAAATTTTCTGGTGTCCGATTGTTATGTTATCAAAGAAAACATGAATATTAAGTAGCTATTAAAGACACGGGACTCCAACTGATGAACAAATTATCATTTAAATATTTGTGGATTCAAAACTTCTTGATCAATTTTCAAAAATACCATAGAGAACATGTTAAGATGTCTAACACATAAAAAATGACACATCAGAAAGAAAAAAATCATTTGTATTTTAAAGGCTTTTTCTGGTAGCTCATTATATTGCTTCATTTGGCCCAAAAAGTAAAGGAATTACTGAAATCTGTTCTGACAAAACAGCTCAGAATATGGAAAGTTTCCTTTACTGTCTATACGATCCAGGCAAAGATTTTTCAGTTACTTAGTAAGAAACGTCTTAGTATGCAGTGATAGTATATTGCAATTTGTTCGTTTATCAGCTTTGAACAACTTGATACCACAAAATCTGTATTAGGGTGATTTTTGGTTGATTAACAGCCATTCAATCCAATTCTATCCCTTGGGGTGTCGACTGCTACTACCTTGTTCCCATTTTTTGGAAAGGTTTGATGAAGCAGGAGGTAGGAGGGGTAGACAGGAGAGGAGGACTAAGATTTATTATGAGGTTAATGAACATAGATTAAGTGTTTTCAAGAAAGATTTAATTTTCAATTTGGTTCAATATCAACTTAACTATACATTGATAAGACTGCATTCAGAAAAGGCATTTTTGATGGAAAAAGGCAACTTCTATTTGCAAAATGGCCACAATTAGTGAAACAATGATTATTACAAACTATTGTCAAATTAGACTGTCATATTTTCCAAATGATATAAAAGTTTTCCCTCATGTGGTGGATATCCCAACCATAACCCTCTCACCGTTATAGACTATAGACACCCCAAACATTGTTAAAAAGACTATCGGTATGGTGAAAATGGAACAGACACAAGTACCCAAGCTTAGAACCTTTAAAACGTTATGTTTTTGGCTTAAAATAGACACACTTAAGGAACTCAACCAATCCCCACAGATTTAAGCAATGTCGCAAAACTAGTTTTAAGATTTATATTAAAAAGCTATGGAAGCAATTGGGGCTATGTTGCACCCTCGCAACTTTTTCTCCTGGTGCAAAAAAAATGTGTGATTGTGTCGCAAATGATTTCTAGGTTTTTTTTATATCCTTTGAGCACCATTTTATTGAAAAAAAAATCGAACCCACCACCTTACCAGGGGAAGGATAAGCCGCCAAAGTTGAAGGGATGGTGAAGCCTCCTATACTTTACAAGGCGCCGTTGCATTGTGACATTATAGAAGCAAGATGCTGGGAATTTGGTACTTATTAGGTAATCACTGTATAGTCCACTGAAGGCACAAAACCAAGTTCAAAGGGGGTTGTTATGGAAAATAATGTATATGAGTTACATTTCAACCCCCCCCCCACGCTGGTTAGACATGTTACCAAATAACCATTAGAAGAAGGTTAAACAATACCGTAATTATTGATAAAGTTGCTATATGGAGATTAGAATTAAAGGGCCATAGTCGAAGTGATATAGCACGTCCCGCAGAACCCCCAGTGTTTACCGGAAGTGGTCAAAAAGTTTGGTCTATGTAGAAAGCTATTTTTCTCATTTACGCTGTGAAATCTTAGGGCTAAAGGATATTTGGTTGGGATGTTATGAGCGGAATATTGATTTTACAACAGTACAGTACAAAATCACGTTTCATCCTCTCACATCAAAATGGGTTGAATTATTGGAGAGAAACTGTACAGAATGGGGTTTTGGGGTGAACGCCATTCTATCCGGGTGAAAACTTGTACATTAACTTAAATCGGGTCATCCCCCTTTAAAATTAATGGTTACAACGTTGTGTCAATTCTTCCAACTCTGGAAAACTTGATCTTGAAGCAGGAGATGATTCTAATGTTAAGACTGGTATATGAAACGGACAATATATTGTTCAGTTGTTTGTTTATTCTTACTAATATTGGTGCAATAATATTGGCAAATTAAAAATTGCCACGAATCTTAAGACGTATCATTATTGTCCCAATATTACCATTGGCTTTGCTTGGCTTGTCCATTTTTGATTTATGTAATTAAAGGAAGAAGGTGTCTCATCAATCACATGATGCAATCACATTGCAATAATTGATCTCAAAATTATGTGGAGCGACACAATATAGACTTCCTTTGGGATCAGTTTTCGAGATGTGGACAAAAATCTATCAAAATGGCGGCACATTTTGGATTATGCAAATAAGCCCAAAAAACCAAACATCCTATGCTATTAGTACTGTTATAATTGTGTTCACAGACCTTGAAAACATGGTAGAGGTACCGAAAATTATCTGCTACGATTATCAGAACTCGAGAGATATTAACAAAAAATCTATCAAAATGGCGGGCCATTTGAATTTATGCAAATTAGGCATATTTCTGCAACTCGATTTCCTCGGACTTTTAGAATATCATTTTAGGTACCTAGCAAAATGCATTGTGCCAAAAAAAACCTTTGGATAGCAAGTTGTCCAGGTCAAACCTCAATTTCCTTGGATATCATAGCAGTCTATATTTGTATAATATATCTGGAGGAGTAGTAGTAGTAGTAGTAGTAGTAATAGTAATAGTAAAACTTCAATCAGTAGAGGGAAATTGAAATTATTTTATCAAATTGCACTTCAAATTATAGAGGGTGAGAAGGACTATAGCAACATGGGTATTCTTCTTACAAGAGGCGAAGTAGAACAACTAGAGGGAACGGAATCCGAAATGGGTGGACAGTCTCTGAAGCTAAAGGTGGCAGTACTTTTGAACCAACACTCACTATTATCACATTTTGTAATTGAGAGGGTCGCGTCTGAGCTGTTTGCACCACTTTCAAGTTATGGGTAAGTATATGTGATCCATTGTAGTATTCCAAACTTGATTCCTTTTGCAATTGAAAAGACATCTTTTCAGTTTGATTCCAAAGTTAAGCTTAATGAAGAAAGTGTCCTTTGACTTTTTAATCTTGCCTTACAATATAATTCATATATTTGAGATATGTTGACACAATCCCAAAATTTCTTAAGCTCCAGTGTTTGTTTGGACAACAGAGGCAACGCAACTAAAGTGTTAATTTCTGTATGGGGAGAGGGATATATTTAGCGAATTTTGGGTGGCAGTTCGGCGAGGTCACAACCCACAATACAACGTGGTTGACTTGTGCAGATGACCTTTAGCTGGTAAAATCACAGTCCATGACGATCGGTCACATTATCCGGAAAACGTTGCTCAATAGAAACTTCGCATTATTGGCTATTCTCAGTATCAACCGGATACATTTTTATCTGGATAAATACTGTCTGTTCAATAGAAATGCACTATTGGATACACATGGTCCTTGGGGTAGTGTCTGACTCATGTGTTGGTGACCTATTGTGACCTCGGTGGACCTCATGTGACCTTTGTCCCCATTCACAAAGTGTGACGGCAGACGACACATGCGTTGGGTGGACGCTGTACTTTTTAAAGAGCGTAAGACTAGGCATCATTAACGTTTATTTTGACCAAAATGTTATTTTTTTATAAATTTTTAAGGGGTCAAATCTTGGATAAGAGAACCATTTCTTTTCCAGTAATGGGGACTTGGGTCCGCAAGGGGGATGTAGCAATTTTTCTCACTAGTAACTTAAAGGTGCGTGTTCCGATTGTCTTTGGGACCCCCCCTGGTTTACCCGGAAGTAGTATCGATTTTGATATCAGATGAAAGGCCATTTTTTCTCATTGTCGTCCTGATAAAATTTGAGCCCTCAAGTCCATTTCATTCTCAAGAGATAAACAAAAAACCGCCGTTTTAGTGGTTAACCATCAATATTAGCACAGTATTGAATAGGGCTTGCCAACGCGGCCTATTGCGTTCTACCATCAAAACCGCAAAAGTTTATTTCCCACGGTACTTGATGGGGTGTATGATCAAGTGCCAGGCTCTCATATCAAGTAGAGAACACAATACACATAAATCGGAACAACCACCTTTAAGCTATTCACAAAATTTAATGCAGCGAATAAAAAGTGCTATACCTACATGAAAGATGCTTTGGGTATTTCATGTCAGCATCATTGGCCTGTACATATCCCTGGTCTCGTGGTCGGTAAATTCGTGCGCATGATGTTCAGCGGAGTTTCCTTTACCATCATGTTCACCGAGTTTCCCAACGTGGACCGCATCCTCAAGCTCTGCCTGGACATCTATCTGGTGCGAGAATGCGGAGAAATGGAACTGGAAGAAGACCTTATGGCCAAGCTGATATTCTTATATCGGTCTCCGGAGACGCTCATACAGTTTACGAAATTCAAGAGAGACTAAAGAGTTGTCTGAAAATGTGCTCTACAAGCCTATGTGACACGTACAATTTTCGGTTCACCAAATTTGAGCGGGACTATGAAAGATTTACCAAATGTTTTCTACACTACACATCACATTTTGTAACTTGGATGTAATCTTTTTATATTTAGAGTAAAAAAGAAGCAACAGTAATGCGTTTGTTGTCTGTATATCAGAAAGGGTGTATTGAGTCAATCCCACAATGCACCAGTTTTGGGAAATTTCACCTCAATAGGATCATGTGATCCCACAAAAATCATATTCTTAACACATAAAAACCTTAACTTTTTAGCTCATTTTAGCCCACAAAGCATTGTAGGGGGGAATAGGGAATTTTTATCATGATCATGAAATGTCTTGTGGTTCTTAAACCTTTGGAACACTTTTTATCGTGGGGCACATGTGGTGCAGTGGATCAGCGCTCGCCTCATAAGCATAAGGTTGTGGGTTTGAGCCCCGCTGTCGCCAATGTGTTGTGCACTTGGGCAAGGCACTTTACCTCGCTCGCCTCTCTCCACCCAGGAGTATAAATGGGTACCAGCATATGCTGGGAATGCAAAACAGACTCGCTGTGCGGGAGGAGTGGCGAACCCCCACAGCAACATTATATGAGGGAGTCTGGCCCAAAAGCCAATGACAGAGAGATGGGCACTCCGCCTGCGGGAGCACCATTTGCATTTTTATCCGTAAGTACTGACATGTGTTTAGTACAGTATGGTATAGGCACATTGCAATGCATCATGGGATTGATTCAAAACACCCTCTGGGTTGGATCTGTGTTTTGATAGTGCACACGTTTGGACATTGCTACAACATTTACGACAGGTTCTATAACAGGATGTTTTGCTAGCTGTACAACTAGTTGGTGCAGCAAGATGAGATAAAAAGTGTTAATTGGGCTCCATTGTGTGATAGAGAATATGGCAACACTGCCAATTACACAAGTAAACCTATGGTATTAAATATTACAAATTGGTTGCATTTTTATGTTACACTGCTACAAAAAATTGGATTATTATTCTAGATTGATCAATACCAGGGCCGTACGCAGGATTTATTTACGGGGGGTGCGGGTCTTCGAAAAAGTGGACCTTTTTTTGGAAAAATGGACCTAACCCCCTAAAATGGTCCATTTTTGGATGTTTTGAACATCTCATCACCAAAAAGTGGACTTTTTCGTCATATTTTCTCTAAATTTTGGACCTTTTTATCAAAAAAGTCGGCAAAAAGTGGACCTTTTCCCCTTTTGTGGAATTTGGGGGGGTGCGACCGCACCCCCTGCGTACGGGCCTGATCAATACCTAATTGGCGTGGCACATTGAGGACTAAATTAAGACAATGAGATGGATGCAACACAAAGAGGCTAAGAGCCGTATCGCACAGTGTAGTCTGCACAATGCATCTGCACTGTGTGATGGTCCGATTCACGTGTACGCTTGTGTGATGCACGTGTACCCTTGTGTGATGCACGTGTACGCTTGTGTGATGCACATGTACTCTGTGATGCATGTGTACTGTATGTAATGCACTTGTAGTCTGTGTGATGCACATGTACTCTGTGTGCATAGCACATGTCCTCTGTGTGCATAGCACATGCCGGTCTGTGCACATTCATCAAAATCTCTTTGAAAGGCCAAGAAACAAACAAAAAATAATCAAATATTACCTGATCCATATTAATTTAGAAAACATGTCTATTGCCCCAAATTTGGTATGTTGATCGTTGTATGTTGACTGCCGTTGTTATCATTTTCCCATTATTTTGTACTTAAATTTACAAAATCAACCAAAAAAAGGGAACAATTTTAAGTTTGGGTGGGGTACTATGGTGCAGTTCCCAATTCCTCCTCTATGGGAAGCTTGTAAAGTTTACATATTTTGAGAAGCGTGTTGTTAGTGTAATTTCCATGTGTTTAGACCTCTGACATTCCCTTTCACAGGGTGTAGCAAAAAATGTTTACAATTTTGGGAATAAAATCCATGTAATTGCACTCAAGTAGTGCTTGGAGGTCAACTGATTACCAAAAATTTACGACTGCTTTTAAGGCTGATTTTAATGCAAGGATGTGTGGATTGAGTACCAGGTCTTGGAACCTAATCTCCATTTTGTCTATCTGCATAATATAATAATAATGCAGATGTGGCCAAAAAGTCAAATTGACAATGTCAAAGGCACTATCAGTGATTTGCTAAATCAGAAAACCAAAAAAATCATCAAAAACTTTTTTTTGCATTTCTGCCAACAAGTACACCTAACATGCCCTGCAAATGATAGAGGAGAAGCAACATAAAAAAGGACAAAATTGAATATTTTAGTCATTGCTGTCCATACGGACATTTACTACAGTACATAATTGAATGGAGATTCATTCTTTGAACACTGCCATTTTCTTCCTTTCTGTCAATTCTTCATTTGGAAAAAATGCGGATCTACAGACTTATCCTTCATTTTTAAGCTATTCCTGCAAATTTTGAAGTATATTGACTTTTTTGGAATTATAATCCAAATAAAAATCCTATGCAAATCTTCAGACATGACTAATTGGTTTCAGAGTGGCTAGCACAAATGTTTTCTGATACAAGATCATTTTCTATCTGTAATATCTGTAGGCTTTTGTTGAATTTGGATCTGTCATGTAGTGTCAAAGTCTTCTTGATAAGATTTTCACTCACAATTTTTCTGGTAGTTAAATTACTCTACCTTAGTCTAGGCACCTTAGTCTAGGCACCTTAGTCTAGGCACCATTGGATCAATTTCAGCCTCGTTTATGTAGATCCCGCACATTCTTGCATTGTAACATTTTAAGCTATGCCCTGTGTTTGTATTGCTCATTCCAATGTGAGTGTGTAAATTTATCACTCAATTTATGTTGTATATGGTAGAAAATATTAAGTCTGTATTTTGTGTAATGTATGTGAACATGAAATGTTTAGTAGTGGTTTTGTGCAGTGCAGAGTGGCCAAATGTGTGTTCCCTTTTATAGCTTTATTAGTGTTATTTTTTCCTTCACTATTGTGCATGTTTTGGGTGCACACAACGGTGAAGCCGAAAATGGGGTTCAGATCATGAACACAATTATTGTACCTCATCATGCATAGCCTTGGTGAGATGCAGTACCTTTGATGTTGCTCTGTAAGTTTGTTATGGCTTATGAATGCAACCCGGCCTGGGTTTCAAATTCCAGTTGAAACCAGTTAAACTTACAACTGGTTTTGATTTGGAAATCTGACACATTTCAACTAGCTGAACCTAGTTAAATACCAGTTCAACCAGCTTGTTTAATATGAAAATTGGACCTTTTTAAACTTTGATTCACCTAGAATTTAGGACTGGATTCAACTAGGGTACCCAGTTTAAACTAGTTCAACCGGTTGGTTTAATTTGGAAATTGGACATTTTTTCAACTTTGGATTTAGCTTGAAGTTAGACTGGATTAAACTGGATATTTAATTTTAAAATCTAGATGAACCTAGTTAAAACCAGTTGGTTTAATTTGGAAATAAGTCATTTTTTAAACTCTGATTCTACTTGAATTTAGACCTGGGGTTTGAGAACAAAGTTAAAAACAGTGCAAGCAGTATTGGTCAAAACATGCAAAATAGTGAAGATAAAGCAATGTTTATAAGTTTCAAGTGTTTTCTCTCTTAAATGTGGTTATAAACCAAAGCTTCAAGCAATGAGAATGACAGAATTTCTTTAAGTATTTACTAAAAAAACCAAACTTTTCCTTAAATTTGCATGCACATGTTCGTACAAAATCTCGTATTATATGTAACAATTATTGTGACAATTTTCTACAAACTGCATGATGTTTCATTGTATTGAAATGTAATTTATATCTCTTTTGAATATTTAAAATAATTTTTAGATCAAATTTTGAATATTACTCTTTCTTTTTACTTTTCCAGAAAAAAAATTAAGAATAATCCACAGATTTTGTGGTCTTTCTGATCTTAATCTGTTGTATGCGGGCTTTGTCTTCTCAGGTATTATTGATAGCTTTATGGATAAAATTCAGGGGTTGATATTTTTTTTCTTTTTGGAGGGTCTTTTAATCAAATCATGGTGCAAATTGTGGTTCTAGGCCTTGCTTGATATGTAGCGCTCTTACTCTGTAGGTTTGAATTTTATAATTTTATGTTTTGCTGTAAACTTTCCATATTTAGTTATCCAATACTCACAGTTGTTGGAGAGGTTTATTTCTTTATCTCAGTAACTTTGCATTGTCCTCATTTTTTATCTCTCCTAATTTTAACATAATTTTAATGGTTACAAAAAGTTTTTAATTTTACTAAGCGAGTTGCTAATAACAAGCTTATTTGTTGAGACAAATAATACCTTTCAATTTTTCTTTTTAACTGTTTCATACTAATAAGGCAAAATGTTAAATATCTAGTTAACCAATCTTGCATATCAAATCTTTACACATAGTTTGAAAAATCGTCATGGAAAAAATAACAAATATGTTGTTGGTGAACTAAGTATGAGATATAAACCCTTTCATAGGTTTTCCTGTAGGAACTGTTCACCATTTCAAAAGACCACTATTTTGAAGGTTTGCTAATCCAAGCATAATTATCTGAAGATTTGCTATTGTAAAGATTTGAGCTTATTGCTCAAAATATATTTTCTAAGAGTATGCTGCTTTGAAGTTGGTACTCTGATTTTTTGGTAGTTAACTTTCTAAAAGTGATAATATTTGTGATTACAGCCACATAGATGTTTTCAGAATTGCGATCTTTGTTTGTTTTCCAAGCAGAATTGGATGAGTGAACCAGCATACTCAATCTTCAAATAAGAACTTTAGAAATTATAGCAAGCCTTTGAAATACCATTTAGCCACCAGTCTTAGCTATTTGCGTACCTTAGCAAGCATCCAAATATTCTACAAACAACCCAAAACCGGTGTTTTATTTTTGTTGATTTTGTAATAAATGCCTCTTGACAAATGAATAAATTGTCAAGTAAAAAATATGCTTTATATTTGGTGAATAAATTGGTGAGAATTTATCCAATTTAGTTTAAAAAAATCATAAAAGTCATTTAAACGGGGTGCTTGATTCCGTAGTTGCCTTCTTGACCATGCCCTCTGGTGTTGACCCCAAGGAGATATATTTTTTGCAACTATTTTTGGGTTTGTAAACCATGATGTATATAATTGTGCCAGCACAAAGGGTGAACAACATATTGTCTGTGAAAGATAGACCCAATGTGTTAGATATTAAGTAATAGCTTACAAAATCTTGGTATAGATTGTCATTTGTAGTAGAGTTGTAGCATTCTATGGCTGAAGTTATGGAGCTGTGGAAGAGCATCAAAATACAGGGCTTAGACAGTTGCGGCTTTACACTCACATGTTGTAGATGTGTCATTTTCAGGTTATAAGGATGAATGGTTTGGTGGTCTTACAACTTGCATAATGTGAAAGAAATAAAAAATATGTGTACATAAGCCATCAATAGATGTCATATGTTATATTTTTAAGTATGTACAGTAACACAATCTTGAAATCGACAATGTTTTTCCCTGTGCCAAGGGGTCATGGAACTGTTCCTCTGGTGAATGTGTTCCACGAGGATCCATCTGAGGACCCACTGACCAAAGACTTAGCATTTTTAACATTTGGAAAAAGTTCTGAATCACAAGAGGCAACTGCATTTATTGCAGACACAACAAAGGGATAATCCAACATTTCTTGCAAAGTAATTTTTGCTTTGATACAATTTCTTTGGTTTTGATTTCAAAGGTTTCAACCAGTTAACCATGATGCATTAAATATTTTTGGGAGACTTTTACATCTACTTTTCACTTGTTTGCAGAAACCACAACAAATTAAAAGCATGTACTTTAATGTAATTAAAACTCATTTAACATTTAAATGCATAAAGAAAATAAAAAAAAAACGGTTTGCAGCAGAAAAAAAGATGGTACTCAAAATAAATTAGCAAATACTAAACCTTTTCAATCAATGAAAAACTATTGATATCTTGATCGTGAAAATGACAATTGTGGACTATGTCTTTAAAGCGAGAAATGTTTAACCCTTTGAGGTGGCTATGGTTTCTCAGAGATCAGCATTTTTCACTTTCAAAAATTGTTTCTAAGATAGCTTTTGTATTATAATCTATGCAGAATATACCGGGGATAAAAAGGTAATATGTACAAGTGCAGTACGGATGTAATATCTGTCTTTCATTGGGCAAAACAAAATGTTTGGTTTACCCACCAATTTACATTCTTATATTAAGCCATATCACTTGCCTATATCTAATTATTAGAATTACTTTGATTTGTGATTAAAGCAGGCAAGAAATCTAATAAAACCATTTCTTTCATTTCAGTATTGGGTATGGATCCGAACAAAAAAACCTCATACCAAATAAAATTATTTTGTAAGATTTGAAGTTGTTGGGCCTGTAGGAGGTTTCCTTTTCTCATTGCCAAAGAGTTGAAGGTTATTGTATAAACTCACTGATAACTTATCAGATATCTCGTTATGATTTAAAACACACACTCTTACTGATAACTTCTCAACTATGTAATTATAATTTAAAACATACTCACACACACACACTACTCACTTTAACCAATGACCAAGGACATGTGTATAGGATCTGAATTTACACTGCAGAACCGATGATACACACAACTGTAAGTCAACTGCCAAAACCGGACTCACACACAGAGATTAGACTTTTCTTGGAGGACCTTGGACCTGACTGTAGACTGCAGACTACAGAACACCCCTCCTATTGGTTTTTTCACAGTTTTCCCAACTCTCTGGCACCATCTGTCAACCATGGACCTCAGAAAATTTTTAGTGAAAAGTCACGCATGTGTCCATGTTTGACGGGGAAAAAACTCTCACCCCCTTACATACACACACAAATACATACAAATCAACCCCCACCAAAGCCTGACATTTAAAACATTAGGTCTTTATTGGTTTTTTGTTTGTTGTTCAATTTCAGATTGTTTGGTGGAGGATAACCAAACTTTGTTTTGGGCTGTGAATTACAATGCAAGCAGCGTATTTTCTGTGTAAGCTCTGTAGGGTCTTTTACAGTAGGATTAAAATTACTTGGACAGGAGATACGCATGTGTAAGTGCAACTTGCTATGTGGAGGTTCAGCGCATACTTTGACAAATTACGCATCACAAATTGATGTGCGATCGTCCTCCTCGCCATTCAGTCCCCATATGTCCAATATTGTTCGTTGCTGTCCAACAATATTAATCAGACTGTCATAACTTATGTAGTTTTGTTTTGGGAAAATAAAAATTTTGAGAATGAGTACTACGGAGTCCTTTTTACTTAGACGGCAAATTTATTCATAGCTTATGAGAAATTCCACATGGTCAACACGTGGCATTATAATATTGTAAATATTGGTCGTTCCGCAGTAGTGTGTTATTTGTAAATGCCAATAGATGTTTTTAATTGTTCACTGGAGTTTTGCAGTAAAGTTTGTCATAAAATGAAACCAACACAAATGTTTTGTCTGTAATTTGTCTTGTGTAGTAATCATAATATCTTGAATAAAGTTCAACAATTCTTTACCGTCTCCTTTGTCTTATATTTTCTTTACTTCCAATTTCAAGAGGAACCTTGAGTATCTTTGACAACATCCTCACAGCTCATCCCTCTTCCTCGAGATTTTGATATCCATTGATACCCTTTACACTACCTCTCCTTCTCGACAGATATCAACCTTTTTTGGTTACCCCCATCACTTACGTTTGGCTTCACATAAATCCAATGACTTGCATTTTGTACCACAAACACCATAGCTGTGATTGTGCTATCCGGTCCTGTCTGTCTATCTCTCTGTCCATCTGTCCATCCCGCTGTGTTCACATCTTTTCACTACATGTTAGATCCATTTATCATGAAGGCACCTCAGTATCAAAGGGCTCTGCTCGGGTCAGACTCATACAAAGTGGTAGGAGATGAGGGTTGAGTTTTGGCATTTTCAGTTCAAAATTCCATTTATGGCCAGTGGTCCTAGCAATTTCATCATGATGGTGGAACAAATTTCCTACAAATAAAAAAACCTGTTATATGAAGGATCAAACACAGCGTTTACCAACCTGGGTATCGCGAGGCGCGACCACCAAGAAGGGGTGATGAGAAGGTTCATGTTTCATTTAAGAAAAGATTCATAAAAAAGCAAGGAGCTCCTGGCCATTTACCATGTTCCTTTACACGGTCCTATTTGGAAGGAACATTAGATTGTAGATTTGTGCTCAATCAGTGGCGTAACCACCCTTTGCCAATGGGGGGGGCAGTAGGGGTGCCAAGACATTTTTGAGGGGGCTAATTGGGGTCCTTCTCCAATAAACTGTAGCAAAAGGTCATCATTGGGGGGCCATAAGGGGGGGCAAGGGTTCCGTTTTGGGGGGGCTCGCGCCCCCTGCCCCCCCGCTGGTTACGCCACTGTGCGCAATAGTAATACAAAGCGTGGAGCAATGTTGTAAAGTGTCGGGGTAAAAATCCTTGATAACATTAGATTGTGTATTGGGGCGCAATTTAATACGCGTGGTAGAAAGTGTTTTACAGTGTCGGGGTGCCCCTTGATAATCATTTAAAATGTGGTTCGCATGCAAAAAAAGTGGGAACCTGATCTAACATCTTTCTTGGTTTAACTGGTCACTGTGGTCCTACTGGTTAAGGACAATGATTCTATTTTGTCTATTGTTGCTTTCATTGAGGACCATTTTCCTTTGGTATAAACATTTCAACACTTCATCATTTGCCTTTTTCAGGTCTTTCTTATCGTTTCCAAACAGCAGTGGTTCTCAAATCTGATCCACCAGAGATGGGTACAACGTCTGGCTGCTTCACAAACAAATTCTTCAAGGGTCCTTGTCTGTGCATTGTTGCTGGCTCCCAAAGGGGCAGACCAAGATGTTCCATTGTCTGGTGGTGCTGTTCAACAACCACAGGCAGTGTCCTGTTCTCTTCCAGGAAGCCCCACTTCTTCTCAATAACCTGTAGATCGGCTCATTCCTGGTTCTCAACCTGTTTAGGCATTGCTTTTCACCCATTGATCCACTCCGAGAGTGGAAGATGTCACCAGGTTCATACCAATATATGTTATTGGTTGACAGCAAGGCTTTCTTTCCACAATGGCGACCTCTTATACTGCCTTAGAGACTTTTTAAGGGGTGGGAATTTGCTTAAGAAACTCTCTGGATTTAGACGGTTGGTATCATGGTCTCTGTCACCGGGTGTCAGGGGGGGAATAATGAATTGCAAAGTGGTGTTAAGAGGGTCAGGGTGGGGTACCGTGCCGCCTGTCCATATCCGCCCAGCCTAGCGGGCTAACGTAACAGCGTGAGGTGCTGGGGTTTGAGGGGCGAGATTGGCATGGACAGTAGTCGGTAGGAATTACGAGGGAGGAATCGGGGGAGATGCGAAAAGGAGGGGCATGGTGGGGACAGGAGGGGCGCTTCGGGAAGGTAGGGGTGATGTGGCAGGATGATGAGAGATCCGGGACTCATCACGGGGCGGTGGGGGAGGGAAGGTTGGGAGATATTGGGGGTGGATTGGATCAGAGGCGTGGGTGCGGGAAGGGGAAGGGTAGTAGGGGGGATTTTCGGGGAGAGTGTAGAAGGAACAAGGCGAGTGGGAGAAAGGTGACCCTCGTCTTTTCCTTCCCCTTAGATACTTGCCAGTTACGCTCTTGCACATGCTCGCTACACTATACAGATGCCTGGTGAGCAATCCTGCTAGGATTAAAGTTCTCCTTGGTGGTTTGGACGAAGACATCCTGTGATAAGCCTGCTGGAGGCATTTACTGCTGAATCAGCTTCTTGGCATGGAATTGTCTTTCCATACCGGGCAAGCATACTCCACATGAGTACCACAGGGCAAGTGCCGTCGATCTTTAGGGTATGTGGGGCTAGCAACCCATCTTTGCCAAGTACTTTTGTTTTCAAGAGGAGGTTATTGCGTTAACATACTTTACTCTGTCTCTTGATGTGGGTCTTATAAGATAAGATGCGAGTCCAAGGTCGCCAAGGTTTTTCCAGTACTCCAAGGTTGTTCCAGACCAGGTTACTTAAGCTGACGTTTGGCTCACGGTTGCATAGATGGAAAGCACACACCTGTGACTTAGATGATTTGCACCAAGGTGGTTTTCCTCATAGTAAGAGATGAGTCATCAAACTTTGGAGTCTCCCTTCAACACGGGAAGTCTGTTATCTTGTCGCTAATTCCAGGATCGTCAGCGTTGATAAAACGACAGGTTCCTACACTCCTAGGTTTGGTCGTTGGTATGGATGTGTGACAGGAGAGGTGCAAGCATGGTAGTCCATTCTTGATCTTACGCCATCGGCTCTTCTTCTTCGTTCCTAGCTGAACAAGAAATTTTGTAAAGCAATCCTTTGATTAGATCTCTCAATGCGGGATATCCTGGTGATTTCCCAATCGTAATGGAGTAAAGGCACCGTGATTAACCGTGTTCGTAACTGCTGATAGATCAACAACACAACTCCTGTTACCCACCAACCCTTCTCGATGTTGTTGGGTTGCGAGTACTTGCTAGTTGTTGATTGGCCTGGCTGGAAACCTGGCTTGTTCTGGTAGGAGGTGTTCGTCTATCACGGTGCGCTTACTGTGAGCAGGAGACTTCAAAGAGCTTGTAGGTATGGTTGAGGCGTGCTATAGCTCTTGGGATTAGATGGATCTTTTCCCAGGCTTTACCATAACATGGTGCTTTCCTCCTACAGATCTGTTGGGAACCGTGGGAAATAACAAGCACTTTTAGAGGCTCAAGAAGCCATTCCTTTGCTACTGGCCGAGATTTTCACTGCTCGTTTTGTAATGTTGTCAAGGCCTACTCTTTTTCCTGTTTCTAAGTTTAATACTACACTGGATTCCAATTCCGTCAATGTTTCAAAGGGTGAAAGAAACCAGGTCTCACCCACTAAACCTCCGGGGGGGTTCTTTTGGTCTAGTTTTGATCTCTGAGCTTCTTACTCTGCACTGCATTTAAAAGCGGTTGGTGGGCACTTGGTTGTGTTAACATTTGTTCTCTGTGGATGTTCTGTTGGATCCCTTGAAGCTTGCGGATGGTAGACCATGCTTTCCTTGCTGTATGGGTCATATCGGTGGATGCAGTTAAAGTATTGTGCCAGTTTTGGATCTTTTCCTGGAGATCCGCCGACTCATCTTTAGCAGGTTCTTTAGCTGAGAAAGATCAGCTCAAACAGGGTAGTATACTTCAGCACATTCCTTGGAAAGGTCTGGTATATATTTCGTCCTACAGCCTCTGGGTATGAATCTCCTGGCATCCGTTTTCATAGTTTGGCAAATGGCATATTTAATGTCAATCATCTCACGCTTTTAATGTGGCTCTCTTTTCCTACGTAATGGCTGGACTAGTGCATAGGTGTTTATAACAATTCTAAAACTGTCCGTGGGTCCCTTAAAACACTGTGCCTACCCTTTTGAAATGAAATGATCAGTAATTGGTTGGGACTCGTGACTTTCTTTCCCTTTGGTCCATGGGGTGATCTCTAATTTACAATGGATGTTTGACCAATAATTTTGAATTCAGAGATATACCCTGTCTCGTGTTATATCTATAATATACTATATGTTAAACAGTATTATATCTGTCTTCTTCACTTGTTTCTCTTAACCCTTGTACCAGGCTGAGAATTTCTTGTATCCCTGTGTTCTCTCTATAGTACAAGTGTCATACTGTCTAGTTTTCTTGTTTGTCTAATGACTTCCTACTATTCGATGACTTCCTAATATTGTTGAAATGTACAATCCTGATTTTGTTAATCGTGCTTATGAAATCTCGTACACAACCCTCAAGCAATGGGACTGTTTATTAAGAAATAAGGGTTTCCAAGTGTCATTATGATAAGGTATAAGGACCTAAGCCTAGTGCATGGACAGATAATCGCACTCGATCCCGAGTAGGGGTCAGTTGCAGCAGCACGAGAGCCCGGCTCTCGTGCTGTCATATACTTTGAGAAAACAATATTATCAATCATTATTAATAATTCGTATTTATCTAAATTTGAGGTATTTTTTTTAAATAAACTTAAAAAACTTCTATACCCAACATGTCCAAATTATACTATTAGAATATTTCCAAAAAGACCTTGACGCAATTCATTTGTTGATTAGTTGGTTTGAAATGATCTTAAGTGCGAGAAGATCAACTCTCTAAGACGCTTAGAGTGCGTAATCTTGCTCGCACCTCCCTGCCGTTCTCAAAACAACCATTAGTGTGAAACCGTCCAAGGAAATTGAAAAGAAAGAGAGACTTCGCACTGCCCTTACTTTTTCCAAAACAAACCCATCAGTGACGATTTGCTATCAATGCTTGAATTTTCTTTCTTCTACCAATTCAATGCCACGTGGTTTACTACGTAGGATTTTATTTATCCTGTCACTCAATGAAACGTTTTTGGGGCGTGTCGGTGATTCCATTCGTTCTGAGAGTTGCCTACTTCAACCCGTCAAATACAATAAGAAAATCGATGTGACGATACCATATCATTTTTTAGGCATAAGTAAAAAGTGACCCTTTTCTCACGACCAAAATGCAAGCAAATGAACTGAAATAAATTCCAAACACCAAACTTGAACAACTCCGACCCTGCAACTAATGAAATAATGATAGGAATAACTATTACCCGCCAAAGTTTTTTTACGTCACAAGAATATTATAAAATCTGATACGTTTACATTTATTCTCCGTCTCCCATAAATAATGCATGACATCTTGGTCAATAACTTGTCAAAATACTAGAGTTTTGACCACTCATAACAACCTACAATATTTACGTGCCTAATCCCCCTCAACCTAGAGGTTCACCCGGCCTAGGATAGGGCATGCCACTTAGATCCGTTCTTTGATTGACTCCACAAAGGAATCATAGTGTGTCTCAGACGTACGACTCATTCATTTATTCTGGTTGAAGCCTGATATATTTGATACAAAAAGTTCATGTAAAATGGTTACAGTATCAATTCAGGTTAACAAAGTTGAACTCCTTTTAACGGCGTTTTAGTTTAATCTCAACACATCCTATCAATCAGTTCTTCCATCGACATATGCCGTTTTACGACAGGATAAAAAATCATACTATAATGATTAAGACCAACGCAGACATGTTGTACAAAACATGACTGGTTCTGCATTGAAAACGATTTTATTTTTGAGTTTGTGGTTTGTCTGAGTACTTAAGTCTCATGGGCCTACTATTTATATATATCAACATGATATAGTCCATTTCTCTAACCTCCCGGTGCAGTGATGTCTAACCAGTGACGCAGCTTTGACGCTCGCGTCAATGTCATGCCATATCTGTGCGCGAGTGTAAAAACGCCGTCGCTTTAAGCCAGCGCGGCCGTTACTGTGCCCCCATCAATCTCGCGCTGACGTCACGGCCCAGAGGCAGGGAAGTTCAGTATAAGCAGCTAAACTTTCTGAAGGCTTTCTAATTTGACAAATTTATATAACATAAGGAATTTATATTTAAGAATCAAGATTTACTGTCAAAGGTATCGTCCTTTGAGAGTAAAAAAGCTTGGTTCTCGTATTAAGATATCGCGTTTCGAAAGAAACCGTCACAAATCACATTATTTGGAAGGGTCTGCGCATGTTAATTCAACAAAAAAAACCTATACTTTACACGAGAATCCATATTTTTTTCATACACAATAATTTAAGTTAGCCTGACACCATAGATTGTAGATACTAAGTTCGTAGGGGTATATATACGATGCTGCATGTTTACTTGATATTGAGCAGTAAATCGATATCAAAATGATTGACGGGATTGCTAGTAGCTACCGATTTGTTGAACTTGTGGTGACCCCCGTGAATTATCTGATGACACGTGCATTATCTGACAGAGCCCAGTGCATTCTGAAACATAATGCCGCTGAAAACAAAGATACCTCTAACACGGAGTAAGTATATGTATCGGGATAAGGCAGTAGTGGAGTGCATTCGGGGATTAATGCATGCTGTTGGAAGCATTAATAAATTACATATCATAGCGGGGCCACTGTGAGCACGAGCGCTTAAGCGCGAGTGCTCACATTGGGCCCGCTTATCCATATATTACTTTATTAATGCCTCCAAGATAAAATTATATCCCGAATGCACTCCACAATGCCTTATCTGTCATAAACCACATGATCATTATTTAAATACCCATCAAAACATAATGCATATTAAAAAACTCCTTTTCTGATATATTTTGCATGATAACTTTCCAAATTTATAAAATAAAAATATTTTATTCTACGAACTTTTCCACAACATGGTTTGACTCAAAACGCAGCAAGTATTTGGAGAGAAGGTGTGAAAAGGTATACATTTTGTATTGATTGAAACTTCGAAGAGTTACCAGCTCAATAATAGGTTTAGCTTTTTGATATAATTGCCATGATTACAATGGAACGTAGCGATTACGCAGTAGTCAACTACTTTACAATCGGATATTTGGAAGAATAAGCGCAGTTGATTTACTGCCGATAATTAGTCATTAGTTCTTATGTATCGCATCTATTTGTATAGTTCAAACGGGGTTATTAACACCGCGATTTAAAATAGACAATTGTAGGACCTACTGCCGTTAAAAGTTGCTTGTTTTTCAAACCATAGAAATAAGATTTTAATTTTAAGGTAGAGACTCTGTAGTGAGTGTCAATCTGATTCTTGCCCGTTCGTAAAGCCACATTAAACCTGCAGGAGGTTGTGGTAATGAAAGTTCTGGCCTTGGTATATTGCATTCCATGGCAAGTGAACTGTTCAAGTTGCTTCTCACTTTTAAGGGGAAGGAAAAGCATGCGTGCTGGCGTGCATTATTAAATTCTATTGTTACTAATGCCACGCTTGAAATGCACTCCTGATAATGCACGCCATGCAATGTAAGGTCTAATAATGCACGCATGGCATATCAAATGGGCTTCATAATGACACGCGTTGCAGATCAAATTTGAGGTAGCGTGCATTCGCGAATATAATTTTACGCGAAAACAAAGAAAAAGAAAACCACTCGAAAAAATGACTCTGTGGTTATGGGGCGAGGAAGAAATAATGTGGCCGAGGTCAGAAAAAACTAAATAATGGGCGAGGCGCAGCCGAGCCCATTATTGGAAAGTTTTATGGCCGAGGTTACCTTATGAGCCCATCTACTTCTAGGGTTAGATTATCATGGTTTTCAGCGTTCATTATTGTTCACGAATTGCAATGGGCTCTTGTCAGATACATGGACGGGTACATCAAATAATGCACAGGGTATCAGATAATTCACGCGGGTCACTACAAGTCACAACTCCTTTAGCTACTAGAAGTACCGTCAATCATTTGATATCGACGTACTGCTCAATATCAAGGAACATGCCTGCATCGTATATATAACCTATACGAACTAGGATCTACAATCTATGGTGTCAGGTCTAAACTTAAATTATTGTGTTGAAAAAAATATTGGGTTCTCGTTAAAGTATTAGTTGAAATCACATGCGCGGACCATTACAAATAATGTGATTTTGTACTGTTACTTTCCGAATCGCGTATATCTTAATTAACGAGAACAGCTTTTTTGTACTCTAAAAGGACGATACGTTTGACATTAATATTTGATCTAAATATATTTATTTAATCGTTATTTATTCAGGAAAATTCCTTCAAACAATGTTCTTATGTTATACTTTGTCAAATTAGAAAGCCTTTCAGAAAGTTTAGTGCTATAATGAACTTCCCTACCTCTGTGCCGTGACGTCAGCGCGCGATTTGATGGGCGCACAGTAATCGCACGCGGGTAAAGCGACGGCGTTTTTACACTCGCGCAAAAAGATGGCATACCTTGACGCGAAGAGTACAAGTGCTTCAATGTTCTATGAAATCACTGCCCGAGGGTAGAGAAATGGACTTATCATGTGTTATATAAATAGTAGGCCATGAGAATTAAGTGACTTCAAGAAACCCAAAAAATTCACAATAAAATCGTGTGCCAATGCAGAAACCAGTCATGTTTGGTACATACATGTCTGCGTTGTCTTGAAACATCTAAACACCGGGACATTGGAATTGGTAGATAGAAAAATTCATATGCATTTATATGGCAAATCGTACACTGATGGGTTTTGTGTTTTGGAAAAAAGTAAGGGCAGTGCGAAAAGTCTATCTGTCTTTCAATTTCATTGACGCGTGCTAATCACTATGGGTTTGTTTTTGAAACTGCCAGGGAGGTGCGAGAAAGATTAGCCAATCTAAGCGTCGCGTCTGTTAGAGAGTTATGATCTTTCTCGCACTTCCAGATCATTTTCAAAACAATAATCAACAATGAATTGCCCCGTCATGGTTTTTTGGACTATTTATAGAGTGTTAACTTTGGACATGATGGAGTATAGAAGTGTTTGTAATTTATTTTAAAAACTACTCAAAATTTAGATAAATACGTTAATTATTAATTCAATGTAATGATTTGATCTATTGTTTCTCAAATATATGACGGATAAGGACCCGCCTCAGTGATTCAAAGATAATCGCACTTGACCGTATGGGTCAGTGCAGGCATGCAATCGAGCCTCGGCTCTCGTGTGCTGCACTGACCATTTACGGTGTCCGCTGCGATTTTATACTGTCAGAAGGCACCTAGCTAGGTCCTTATCTTATCATACAGGACAAGCAAACCCTTATTCTATTCTATTACCTAAAACAGATTCATTAATAAGAAATGCATTGGCGACCCATTATTGCAGAATACTGGGCTAGTAAACTGGACCAATCAGAATGCTGCATTTTCCAATAATGGAAGCAGAGTAATGAAGACTCCTTGTTTATATTTAAACAAGTCAATCATAATTACTTTGACGGGTTAGCCTTTGAATAGGTTAGATTTTGGAGATGTACAACGTTTGATTCTCTACAGTGTGTCCCCAAAAACCGCAACACTTGGTGCCAGTCTTGAAAGTGAACAGAAGCAAATGACTGTCTTGTTCGTGTTGCATATTAATGAAGATAGGCATGTCAGCTCTGTCCCTGAAAAAAAATTAAGTGCATTAATTAACTAATTTTAAGGTGCGCCCCAACAATCAAGTCACACGCAGGACCGCATTTTACAAAAATGAGGTAGGGGTGACCCTCCAAGAGTAGCACCGAAGAACAGAATGGCGATAAAATTTGGATGCAACAATTAGGCGTCAGTGCCTCAATTACGAGCCCAGGTTTCAATACAGTGTATAGAGATAAGTGAATGCAATATCACCACCTACATTTTTCCCTATAACAAGTAAACTTTTCACTTTCGGTTCTTGGAAAAGGAAATTATGTTACTTGCTTTTGGGTCGTGGTAGTCAGTGATTCTTGAACTCTAATACCATTCCTGCTTCTGCATGCCTATTTTATTTTCATATTCTATTTGGTTGTGAGGATGTGTTGGTACCCACAATTAAAGGGACACAGGATATTTGAGAAAGTGCGTCCTTGGGATTTTTCAAATTAAAAGTTGGAATATTGTAAAACTTTTTGCATGTGATAGCCCTCACCTGAAAATGGTTAGGTTAAATTCAGCCCCTTTATGGTAAATTAGAATGGATTTTTGTTATAAACCTACATAGGTAGTGACGCAAGAAAATACAACTCAGACTTATTTCAAGAACTTTATTTGATTTTCTGTATTCACTTAACATAAACAGTGGACATCATTATTGTCTCAATGTAGTTAAAGGTGGGTGTGGTGTCCGATATAAGTATTTGAGTTTCATCTGGATAGAATGGCTTTACCCCAAAACCCCATTTGTAAAGTTTCAAGCCAATATTTCAATCCGTTTGATTGTGGTGTGGGGTTCAAAACGGTATTTTGTAAGCCTCACAGGGTAATGGGTTAGTAAACGAATGTGCATGGGTCGACCAAAATGGAGCCATATTTTCGCTCATAACTTCAAACCAAACATCCCTTGCCTCTAAGATTTCACAAGGAAAGTGAGAAAAGGTAGCGTTCTTTTTTCAAATTTTCAAAATTCTGGTAAAATGTTAAGTTTTGGGGGACCGAGGCTATTTGCATCGAACCAGACCCTTAGTGCATTAGTTTCGTATTTTAAGCTCTGCTCAGAAAAGAAAAATATCAATATTGAATTTCACACCGGTAAATGTTTTGAGGTGACCCCTCAAATTTTAAAATTGATGGTAGTGTGACAACGAAAAGAGGTACAGAGCTCAACTTTTTTAAGGATTCAGTTTCTCATAAATATCTTCATACACCAGAAAAGGAAAGAAAGCACTGAGGTGATGATTGTACTCGATTAGTGGTTCGCATGGAATGACCCAACCCGTTTTTTTTTATATAGCCGCGTAATACCGTTAACAGGCTCAAACCGCTTGTTGCAAATTATTATTACGCCGCCTCAAGAAATCGGCACAATCATTTAGTGTTCATTTAGCCCCAGTCCACACTGGAGAGGCGATTGCAGGGATGCCCCGATTGAGAAATCGTGCGAGGTCCAGGCAATCGTAAGATTTGGTTTGTCCAATCGTTTGTGTAGCAGTCACAGCTATAAAAGTCATCTACGATCATTACGATATAAATGCACGATTGGTGGGGGATCAACAGTGGCCAAAACACCAGTTCCGGTGGTGACACTTGGTTGCACAACGAGTCCTCACATAGGCGCGCGGATTGTCGATATACGTTGCGATATAATCGCAGGACCTCGAAGGATGTCGTTACATAGGTTTCAACCAATCGTGATATTAATAGCACCTCTTAAAACATGACCATTCGTACGATAGTCGGCGACTACCTACGATGACGTGCCACCATCGCACGACCAATGCGCGATTGTAGGCGATATGTATGGCGACGGGCAAAACCTTGCGTTTTCAAATCGCAAGCAAGGTTTTTTGAACATGACCGAAAAACTCTCTGCGACCGGAGGGACATGTGCGACTACCTGCCACAGCCCGCGATCGTTGCCGATCAGTGGCACACCTTTTTTAAGATTGCCGAAGACTTCTTGCGTTTGCCAATCGCAACTGTCGCATCTAGTTGTAACCTGTAGTATTCTCAGTGTGACTGGGGATTTCGGGTGGCTGATCAAAGAAATGCATTACAAAGCGTAAACGCTAGGCACTTTAGATTTTTATAGTCCTCATAGCAGCTCCCCACGATTTGCTTGGGTCGACGAGGTATTGAGATTAAGTATTCTTGCCCAGGACACATAACACGTTGACCACAGTGGGGCCTCGAACTCCCTTTTTTATTTTATATATTCAAAACTTTCTTTATTAGAGGGTAACCTCAATCAGTGATCCAGCACTGCTTTCCATAAGGGGCCCTCTATTCTTAAACGTTACATCAGCATCATAAGATTTTAAATAAATACTAAATAATTTTAAAATAAATATATTTTAAATATACAAGAAGATATCTAGATAGTAATTAAAACCAAATTACATAACAGCTCAGAAACTTATAATCAGTAATTAATGCTACCAAAAATTACAACAAAACTACAAAAATTACATAGAAAGCGAATTAAATTACAAGGAGTTAAAAATGAAGGCCCCAATCATAATTAATGACAACCAAAGTAACTGCCCCTAAAGGCGTGTGTTAAAGGCTACAGAAATGAACAAAAAGATTATTACATTACAAGAGAGCATAAAGATTTTTAAAATTCTTCTTAAAACTAGAGCTGCGTACTGAATGTCTAAACATGTTTGGTAGGTTGTTCCACAATCTGGCCCGGAGTTCAAAAATGTGCGTTAACCCCATTCCATTTTGAGAGTGGATAACCAAGATAATTAGCACTTTGTAAACGATAATTGTATGTAGCATGAGTATTACGATTTGGATTTTACTAAAAGATCCCGTAGTGCATGTGGTGGCACATATACATTAGAATAGATTGATGAAAGAGTTAGTCCAGTTCATATACATTCATCCAATTTAGCTCCTTAAAAATTTTCATCGACATGTTTTTCCTTAACTTTGTATCCAAGATTGAGTCTGGCTGGCCTGGGTTTGCTAAGTATTTGAATTCTGTTTACAAGTTTTTATGGCGGCACTGCATAGCCCATACGGGACAACAGTAATCAATATGAGGCAAGACAATGGCATTGTACAGCATATTCCTTGTATTCTGATCAATTACTTGTCTGAGACGTTTTATGATCCCGATCTTTTGAGATAATTTAGCAGCAATTTTATCTGAATGCACAGTCCATTTAACTGTGGATCAAACCACATGCCTAAATATTTAAAGACATAAACAAGCTCCAAGTTTTCGTGTTTAAGATGAATATCAAGGGTGATATTTCTCACTTTTTGGTGATGTCCAAACAACATCACCTTGGTTTTAGAGGCGTTAAATAATAGTAAGTTTGTTAACATGCATCCAATCAGCAATTCTAAGCTATTCTAACAAGCTCCCTGTTAAGAACATTTTCAATGTCAGACTTAGATTTGGATTTATACATGATGGCTGTATCATCAGCATAAAGAGCAACCCTGCTTTCAGTAAGGACATCTGGCAGGTCATTGATAAAAATAATAAAAAGTAAAGGGCCCAAAATGGAGCCATGTGGCACACCAACACTCACCGGCAATAGGTCCGAGCTGATGTTGTCAATTACAGTACATTGTTGGCGGTTACTAAGGTAGTTCAAAAACCAATTCCATTCATTACCTATGACACCATGATGTTTTAACTTAGATACCGGGTGTCTCAAAAAAAAAGGAAACCCTCAAAGCGCCCTCTATTTCACGAAGAGAAAAGAGTGAACCATACAAATTAATACACATCTGAAAAGTGCATTTCATTAGGATTCCGACACCGAAAAAATCTTTCCAAAAGGATACATATTGACCGAGGTATGGCCGATTAAAAATTTGTACAACTTTTTCATTTTATCCACGCATTGTTACTCTCTGAGCTGTCTTTAGACAATACACCTTCTCCAAGCACATTCTTTCGTTTATGGTTTCTTTTGTTTTTGCGACAAAGATCACTTCTGATATTGAAAAGGTTAATTTCAATTATTAGAAATTCCAATATATTGCATTCTTCTTTACTGCGCTGCTCTGTAGCCCCCCCCCCACTTGGCTGCCTCTAAGACCATGAAGACAGATGCAGGCTTGCGCTCTCTTTTCCATTTCAATAATCGACTTCTAATCAGTCTTGTCCGACGGATGGTTGCAAAGGCAGCGGTTATTCTATTGCGAAGTTCTGGCATGTTTGCTTGGGTTCCTGTACATACACACACATTTTGTTTTTTTTAAAAAAAAAGGTTAAATAGTACTTGCCCAAAACTTTCCAGAACTTCGCAACAGAGTAACCGCTGCTGGCCCATTGCAAGCATCTGATGGGCAAAAGTCGCTATTGACATGGTTTATAAAAGAGAACGCAAAGCCTGCATCGTCCTGAGAGGCAGCCAACTTCCCCCAAATGGGGGCGGGGACAGAGCACCGCAATTGAGAAGATGAGGCAAGATCTTAGAATTTGCTAATAATTGAATCTAACTTTTCAATATCAGAACTGGACCTTTGTCGCAAAAAAAAACAAAAGAAACCATGAACAAAAGAATGAGATTGGAGAATGTGTCTTGTCCAAAGACTACTGAAACAAGTAAAACAATCCGTGGATCAAATGAATGAAAAAGTGCGGTATCAAATTTTCAACGGCCATCAACTCGGTCAAATTGCATTCCTATTGGAAAGATTTTTCGGCTGCCAGAAACATGAGGAAGTGCACTTTTTCAGATGTTGTAATATTTGTATGGTTTACTTTGTTTCCTTGGTGAAATAGAGGGCCCCTTTGAGGGTTTCCTTTTTTTTTTTGAGGACACCAGGTTGAAGCACTTGATGGTTTACAGTGTCAAACGCATTTTTGGGCGGGGGTAGCCTGCGGGCTTTACCCGCTCTATTAGCTGGTTTTGAACCTACTTTTTCAAATAGCAGCAGTGTTGCAGAAAATAATTCGTGCCGATTATATCCTCTAAAATCTACAGGTGTGTAAGTTTATGACAAAATTGTTGTGGCATTTTACGTCATAGGGATATGTACTCCATAAGATAGGGCCCAAACGAAAACCTGAAGTACCATTTTACAAAAAGATATTAGTGTTCAAAAGAGTAGTAATACAGGGCAATATGCAGCGAAGGTTCCTGAGAAATTTCAGTGATTTGCGGTGAACAGGCGTCTTTAAATCGTTATGAGTGAATTAACGGATGCTTAAATGTTGGGCACCATATGTAGCACGTCGTGGGCGAATCAATAATAAAACTAAAAACATAAAAAACCTTAAAATGGAAACGGGCGGGTCAGGAGGAAATATCCATGTAAATGGTACATGTAAAAATACTGTAAACAAATTTTACAGAAAAAAAATAAAAAATCCTGGCAGCAATTTCTGTCCAACAAATTACAAATTTACAGTTAATGTAAAAATTAATTTAATCAAAACCGCTTAAAAACATATATATTTGGTGAGTTATTACAGAAGATTGTGAATGTGTGGAGATAAAAAGCACTGACGAACACCCTAACTTAGGAGGCTATCCACCAATTTTTTTACAGTGTATATCGTCAAAACTTTACAGTTTGTTGTAAAATGTATACATCAAACTGTAAAAAACAGTCTTTGAATGAAGACCTGTAAAAGTTTTTGTTGGCATAATTGCTGCCAGGATTTTCCTGTAAAATTTACAGTAATTTTTTCCCTTTATATTTTTTCGTAATACTTAATGGTATATTTGAACATTCATAGTAGTGTGTATAGGATGCTGTTACTCATGTAAATTTCAAAAAAGTCTTCACTTTTAGATTTTTGTCATTATAGGCCTGGGAAATTGGGAATAAAATTTGCAGTATTTTCCCTGTAATTTCCAAATTAACAGCAAATACTGTAGTTTTGGGAATTTTTACTCAATTTTTTCCTGTCAATTGCACTGTAAATTTTTACAGTGTATATGTGAAGGTATTAGTAAGATGATCTATTGCTTTAATTTTGTAATGCTTGAGGCCATGAGTGCATTGCATGAACCGGATGCAATTAACGTTTGGCACCACAATTACCGCAAGTCGTGGGCGATAATTCAATAAATAAATAAATTCCCTTTAAAAGGAAGAGCGGGGTCAGCGAGGAAATTAATCCACTGTAATTGGGTATGTGCAGGTATTGAAGATGATATTGCTTTATTTGTATGCTTGAAGAGTCAACGGGTTCAGATGATCTAAAAATATCTTTTCTTTAAAATAATTTAATAATTTCTTTTAGGTAAATCAAAGGGACTATGCTGTGGATCACGAAATGCCCATTTAAGAATGTTTTCATTTTGGATGGTTATGAATAAAAACGTTATTCAAAATCTTTCACTATCCAAAGGGCTTGAAGTTGATTTTAATTGCTTAAATGTAAGATAATGTGAGGCCTCGAGAAAACACATTAGTGGTAGGCATTTTGATTGGATTCATCACCTTTAATAATGAGGCTCTAATATTTTTTGTTTAGGAAACATGAATAGCTGGATTTGATTGGATCAGTTACCATTTATTTAAGTTTTGCGGTTATACGGCATTTTTAACGCAAATTAACCTCTAGAATGACTTTTGATTTTTTTGGGTCACTCCTGAAACCCTGATAATAAACCTCAGGCTGTTGTTTGTCTTACCTTCATGTCAAACATCATGTCCATAGGTCAAGGGGCTTCAAAACACAATAATCTGACAACATATTCTCATGTGTTTATTATAAACTAGTCATTTCCCCTGGTCGTGACCTTTTATGTGCCCACTTTTTAATGAATATGTAAATACGGTGGAATGATATGTAATATGTCATGAAGTCGAATGGTTCTAAGTTTGCATATGAATTGAATAGTGCAATGCGTGGGGCGAACATTTTTAAATTTGACAAATTTAAGAAGTCTTTGTGGGACTGAGGTAAAATTTAAGAAAATGATATGAAGTCATTTGGGTGACAATGTTGCTGAAAGTGGTAGCGTTAACATTTTTTAAGGGCTTTAAAATAATTATTTAAAACAAATGTTGTGATCACGTTGGTACGTGGCCGACTCCTATAACATACTTTACGTCCCGTCGCATGCATAAATATCTGGAATTGGGGGCTGCTTCTTTTAGTTCTGCTTGTGAGTCTTCAGTGGTCAACCTTGTGGTGGATAATTATAAGCGTTGATTTTTCCCGAATCAAGTGTATGATGTTGTAATTTGGATTGGTCGCATTTTCCTTTAAAAATCGTAAATGTAATAGAGGTATATGAACCCTCTAGTCCACTCTGTGTTAAATTATTTACGTTCATGTATACCTCGGCTAAGTGTGTGTCCAAAAAATCACATAAGTCACTTGCAAAAACTCCCACACAATGTCATCTTACTAATCCTTCCCCATCCTTTTACAATGCTATCCCCCTTGACTCGCCCTTTCCTTTTTAAAGAATTTTTTTTTAGATCTGAAAAAAACAGCGCCGGTAACATCCGCCAGTTATCCATATTAATGGAGTAGGCAGTGTCGTAACCAGCGGGGGCAGGGAGGCGCAAGCCCCCCCCAAACAGAACCCTTTCAGCCCCCCCCCAAATGAACTTGACTTTTTGTACATTGTCTATGGAGAAGGACCCAACTTGCCCCCTCAAAAAAAGCCTGGGCACCCCCTTCAAGTCCACAGGCCCCCCCCCCCCCCCATTTGCACAGGTCTGGTGACAGCCACTGGGAGTAGGTAGCAGTTACATCGGTGATTGCAGTCATGGTGGAATGCTGCTCTCTGAAGCCTGATGGTTTTTTACAGACAACAGAAGTGCGTTTGTTTGTAAATGCTCATAGACCTGTTTGTGACTGGCCCTTTCAAAGGATTTTAGAATCACGGGTAACACTGATATGGGCCTTTAATTGCCACAATCAGTTTTGAACCATCCTTAAAGATAGGAGTAACCATTGCTATTTTCCATTCAGTGGGATAATGGCTTTGTTAACTCCCAAGTGTGTTAATTGCTTGAGAACATAATCAATCTCAATAATCATCAAACTGGAAGGGTTTGCCCTCATAGCTCAAAAAATCAACACTTTTACATTACACCTGTTGTCGTTAATCAATTCACGGGCAAGTTTTTTGGCTTTTCAACAAAATCTGTTGAATTATTAGCTTACTTTTGAGGGTCGACAGGCGCTTACCATCCACAATGATTTCTTAACATTATCTTTGTTTTTTTGTTGCAGAAAGAGATCTAATTGTTTTCCATAACATCTTACTATCGTGCTTGTTCCCTTCAATAGTGTGGTATAGTAAAACTTTTTAGCCAAATTTATCGGTGTTGCCTTGCATTTCTAACCTGCGATATATATCCCAGTCCTTAGCACTTTTGGATTTAATTTCTCTACCTTTATAGTAGTCGCAATCATTTGATAGAGACAACCATAATCATTAAACCAAGGGGGCTGGTTACCTTTGATACCAACTTCAATAAACGGGGCATGTTTGTCACAAATCGCATAAAATGTCCCTTAAATAAACACCAAGCTGGATCCGGGTCATTGCCAGCAAACAGGAATCCAATTTGTGCTTTTCAGATCTTCTTGAAAGAGTCATATTGAACTTACGATAAGTTCTAGTTCTAAAGGTCCTGTTTTCCCTTTTATGGGACGCCAGAGCTTATATGTCATATAGATCGATTATGGTCAATAAAACTCACAGGTATATTACCTGAGGTGAACATTTTTTAATATTTGACACAAGTATTACATCAATACAGGAGGAACCTCTCAGTTACACGCGTCGGGGTGGTTGTCAATAACATTAGTAACTGAAATGCTGACATAATGTTTCTGATCTTCGCAGTTTTAGGTTTGTAAAGATCAAGATTTAGATCACCATTTCAACAAACTATGTTCACTGTGCCTGCTTTTTGTGTAAAATCAAGGAAGATGAACCATGGAGTAAAGACAGAAATGCGACTTTTGATGACGGGGGTCTATAAATGGTACCGACAAGTAAAGGTTGCTTTGTTTTAGGGTGATTTCAACCCAAGTTGATTCAATTGACTCATGTTCTTCAAGTCACCGCCATTGCCTTACATTTGCAGCATATGCTTGCATAAATGGCAACACCGCCCCCTGCGGTTTCTATCATGACGGAATAGGGAGTATCCATCTATATGAACCTCTCAGATGTATTGACTCGGAGTTCGTTCATTTAGACAAAAAATGTCAAGTAGGCTTTTTACTTAATACCATACGAAGACTATCCAATTTTGGAGTATCGTCACCAAGTATGAGGCCCAATATTGCAAGAAAGCTTATTTAATACCCTTCAAATTCTTTATAAGGTGGTCAATGAATCGATGCAGAACTCCGGATTTAAAAGAACAAGTTGTGAAAATAACCAAACTCAAATCTCCTCATAATTCCAAATTAACTGTTAGAATCTAGTGCTTGCAAATGACCGTTACTTGACCCCTGGTATTTACAGGGCTAACCACAAAGCATGCATTGTATGATGGTACGTTCTGAAATCATCCTCTGCATGCTTCCTACCTAGATGGTCGAATCAATCTATATCAGTCAGAGGTGCTTCTTCAGATCCTGTGGCGGTAGATTGTGGAGTTCCTCAGGGCTCTGTTACTGGACCTATTGGCTTCATCTTGTTCAGTGCCCCACTACAGATTACCATTACTGCCACGGTGTTCAATCTGTCGTTTACCTGCCTATATCTCTGAGATCATCCAGCTGTATTCACCACCGAGAACCGTGAGATCATCTTCTAGCCTGCCAACTGATTACACTAGTAAACGCATCAACAAAGTTCCATGGTGATAAATATTTTGCTTACGCAGCAGCACATTTGTGGAATAAATTTCCTAACAGTATCCACTTAGTTTTTTTTTTTTTTTTTTTTCCCCTGCGGTTTCTATCATGACGGAATAGGGAGTATCCATCTATATGAACCTCCTCAGATGTTATTTGACTCGAGAGTTTCGTCTCATTTAGACAAAAAATGTCAATAGGCTTTTTACTTAATACCATACGAAGACTATCAATTTTTGAGTTATCGTCACCAAGTACTGAGTCAATATTCAAGAAAGCTATTTTAATACCCTTCAAATTAATATAATGTTCAATGAATCGATGCAGAACTCAGGATGTTAACGGTCTAATGATCCCGAGTCCTGCACTTTTCCGCTGGACCACACGTGAAAAATACTTTCATCAATATGGATCAGATATCAAAAATAAATAAAATGGGGTGCTGGTACTCGTTTTTGAGAAATAACTCATCCAAAAGACCTATTTTAAAGCAAGGTTTGAAATGTTACAACAATTGGCTCGATAACTTTAAAAAAAATTACAAAAGTTGCGTACTTATTTTGATTACTAAAGAAAAAATAGGGGTCATGGTTCTACTTTTCTGCTATTTAAAAGAACAAGTTGTTGAAAATAACAACTCAAATATCCCTCATAAATTCAAATTTACTGTTAGAATATATGTGCTGTGCAAGTGACCGTTACTTGACCCCTGGTATTTACACTGGGCTAACCACAAAGCATGCATTGTATGATGGTACGTTCTGAAATCATCCTCTGCATGCTTCCTACCTAGATGGTCGAATCAATCTATATCAGTCAGAGGTGCTTCTTCAGATCCTGTGGCGGTAGATTGTGGAGTTCCTCAGGGCTCTGTTACTGGACCTATTGGCTTCATCTTGTTCAGTGCCCCACTACAGATTACCATTACTGCCACGGTGTTCAATCTGTCGTTTACCTGCCTATATCTCTGAGATCATCCAGCTGTATTCACCACCGAGAACCGTGAGATCATCTTCTAGCCTGCCAACTGATTACACTAGTAAACGCATCAACAAAGTTCCATGGTGATAAATATTTTGCTTACGCAGCAGCACATTTGTGGAATAAATTTCCTAACAGTATCCACTTAGCTTGGTCAATAATTAAGTCATGTCTCAAGACATTCCTTTTTAACAACATTTTGGCTCCTGGTATACGTATCCTGTTTATATTTTTCTTATACAGTTCAATTATTAATACTAATATTGTGAACTTGTTTTTCTCTCTCTCTTCTTCCCTATCTTCCTCCAATTCGGTTGCCTAGGATAGTTGTTTCTCCAGATTTAGTAGGAACTACCAAGAATATGCCCTCAAATCCAACATGACCACCAAAATGACCGCCAAAATCATCTTAGTTCTATTTAAAATATCTCTAGTTGTCTTGTTAGTTTTCTCGGTAGTTTCATCGTTTTAAACATTTGCGCTTTGGAATCAGATTAGTATGTAACCAGAATCTGGTCTGAAATGCAAAATGGCCACCAAAATACAAAATGGCAGGTGAATGACGACGAAATTAAAAGTGGTTATCTTTGCCACATAAATTTACTTTTTGTAGCTATGTGAGAATATACGTGGTACTAAAAAGCCGAATTTGTGGTCTACAATATTCACCTTAAATTTGACATCATTTTATATGAAAATTTCGCTCTCAGCTGGTCAAGCATTCGCGCCACTCTCATGATTATCCCTTTATCTAAACATCTGACAGAATTAACTATAATGACGGGTCCTGAGCGCTGCAGCAGTAAACCATACATATCAAATTACTTGTCTAAACACAATGATTCTAAAAATTAAGGTGTGCCTTATTTACGACTTGCAATTTTAGAGACATTCATGAAAAAAGGTAAAAATAATAAAAAATAAAATCAGCTCTACACGGGCCAGCAATGAAATTTGCTCAAAACATGTTAAAATAAGCTCAAATTGTCACCTCCGATGTACACGGAACATATAATTGAATTTAAATAATTTCCCTGTCAAATTCAAATTCGTTACATCAATAGAAGCAAAACCAATACAGGATTGCTTTAGGGTTGTTTAAATTAATTTTTTTATGTTCCGTGTGCTGGCTGACTATTTTGGGCCCACCTTTGCTAATATTTGAGCAACCTGACTATTTTGGGCTCACTTTTGCTAAATTTTGAGCAACCTTAATATTGGACCTCTGTAGAGAATAAATTTTCTGGAAATTGCCATTTTCATAAATATTTTTACAAATATACATTGTAGATAGGGCAAAATAATTATACTTTTCATAATCCTTGCATTAAAATAAGTAATTTGATATGCTTTTTATACCATTGCAGCGCTCAGTATCCATCATTTTCTGTAATTATTTTCAATGTCCAGATCGAGAAGCTAAGAGATAATCATGACAGTGGCATGAATTCCTGGCCAGTTGAAAGCGAAATTATCACATAAAATTGATATTTAAGTTCAGGTGAATTGTAGACCATAAAGTCTTTTAGTATTTTGGGGCACATGTGGTGCAGTGGATCAGCGCTCGCCTCATAAGCATAAGGTTGTGGGTTCGAGCACCACTGTCGTCAATGTGTTGTGCACTTGGGCAAGGCACTTTACCTAGCTTGCCTCTCTCCACCCAGGAGTATAAATGGGTACCGGTGTGGCAGGCGATATAGTCCTCCGGGCTCACAGTCCGGGAACAATGGTGAACAATAGGGCAATCGATTCAGTTGACTCTTCACACAACATTAGTTTCACGCTTTATTCCGTTGTCGTCTATGGAGCCCGGACTATGATTACTTTCACACCGGCATATGCTGGGAATGCAAAACAGATTCGCTGTGCGGGAGGAGTGGCGAACCTCCACAGCAATATTATATGAGGGAGTCTGGCCCAAAGACAGAGAGATGGGCACTCCGCCTGCGGGCGCACCATTTGCATTTTTAGTATTGGGCACAAAAAGTTGATTTATGCGGCAAAGATAACCACCTTTACGGCGTAATTTGCCGGTCATTTTGCATCTTGGTGGTCATTTTGCATTTCAGACCAGATTCTGGATACATATCAATCTAATCCAAAACACACGTGCTTAAAAACGACGAAAGCACCGAGAAAGTATAGAGATATTTTAAATATAACTAAGATGATTTTGGCGGTCATTTTGTAGCCATGTTGGATTTGACTTGATGACAATCCCTCCATACTAGTTCCCAAACTAAGTACAAAGGCCTTGGGCCCAAGAAGCCGTAATCAACGAAAAACCTCTGACAGAAAAACAAAACAAAACAGGGAGCACTTTAAATCCAATTACAGACAATTTTGGCAGACAAAATAGATTTTATCCGCCATCTTGGATTTGACGCCGAAATATGGGTGGCCTTGGAGCTAAATTCAAAAGATAAAGATTCAAGATGACAGAACCATTGCAAAAACGTTGATATTAAAAGTAAAAGGTCAGCATGCGTCTAATTTATTGCTCATAAAGTTGGAATAATGTTTTTTCAGACACAATCTTAAAACGTATTTCTATTTGTACGCCTCAGTAATCATATAAGAGTAGGGGAATGATTACCTAATGAGTCCCCACTACCCAGGTGAAGTGGATCCATGCATAATTTTGAATTACGTAACAATGCCTTTTGTTGGAAGCCATAAAAGGCAGACGTCTGTTGTTTGTTCCTTTCCCACCTCCAAACCTGTGTGCAACGAGCCCACGTTTTTCAGAGTTGGTTATTACCGTTACAACAAAAACTGACACAGAGGTTCTCTAGGCTATGCCTCGTCCAAGGCATTGCCAATACGCTTGCACTCCGACGGGAAGGGTACAAACAAGCCAAAGTTGCTGATTTCCTCGGGATATCGCAGAGTACGGTCTGTAAACTCCTCAGACATCATTGAGAGGTGGGTCATTTGAGGCCACGAAAATCTCCAGGACGACCACGATTGACTTCCTGACGAGATGATCACCGACTGCTTAATCTATGCCGTAGAGTCCGGAAAATGCTAACGAGCAGTCTTCGTCGTTTGTGGAGAAGACGCTATGGAATCAACGTTTCCCGCCAAACTGCAAATCGGAGCTTGCTTCAACATGGTTACCGAGCAAGACGAATGACCAAATGTCCACGTCTAACCGTTCATCAGAGAGTTGCTCGACTTCGCCGGGTTAGGGAGCACAGAAGATTGCAGCTCGGACACTGGCGACATGTTGTCTTTATGGACGAGAACCGCTAAATCCTTGACGGTCAAGATGGAAGACGGGTTGGTCGATTTCGTGGTGAGAACCTCCGAGATGACAGTATTCAGGAATCGACTCAAGGTGGTGGCGGCTCAGTGATGGTATGGGCCAGTATTCATTATGGACGGAAAACGTCACTGGTGGTGCCAGATGGAAAAATGAACGCCGTCGTGTACCTGTGTACCGCCGTCATGTACATTCTGTAAAACCACTGCCTGCCGCATGCAAGAAGGGTTTATGCAAACAAGAGCCTTCACAGAGCCGCTGTAGTGAGACAATTTCTTGAGGCAGAGGGGGTGCAGGTGGTGGAGCAGATACCATGGGCTGCTTGCTCTCCTGATATGAACCCTATCGAGCATGCCTGGGATGCCTTAGGCCGAGCCATCAATGACAGGGATAATCTTCCTCAACTCTACAGGAGTTAGCTCAGGCTCTGACCGATGCGTGGGACGCTCTGTCCATTGACATCATAAATAACCTTGTGGACAGTATGCCGCGACGCCTTGATGCACTGATTCATGCCAGGGGCCATACTCGATATTAGTGACTGATTGACATTTACAACAGTACTATTAACATTTCGTTGCATGAAATCACCAAAAAATGTGTTATCTGTAAAACTGACTGATGTGAAAAAAATGTAACAAAATCTTTAAATCTGTTGTTCAAATACCCCCTTTTCTTTTCAGGCTAAGGACACAGTTCGTAAAGGGTTAATTGTGGACTAATTTCATGGTGATATGTTTGGAAGAGACAGATCATGGTGGTATACACCCTAGTATCATAAATAACTCACACTGTAAGAATTATTCCATAAAAAGTGGTAACAACTAGTTTATGCCAACTTTATGAGCAACAATGTACTTTTAGTGGTATTTTCGAATTTTGATAGTCAATTTGAATAGGGCAAAAATTCAGGGTGGCCCTCAGTCTTATTTTTAATGGCTAAGTTACAGGCCTCGCCTGGGGCCTGTCTGGAAGGGTATGTTGAACGAGATTGTCACGTATAATAATCCATGTATAAGGTTTGCTTGTGCGTTCATTGCCTTCGTTGTTGTTGCAACTTATTCACGTAAATCTTTGTATGTTCTACCATCCGGAAAATACTTGTAGACCATAGAATAATTTCCACTGTGTCAGAACCACAGAAAGGTTGAGCGGATATCGGCATAGGAGTGCAGAACCTGAATTAGAATTAGGTTATTTTTAAGACTGACATTAGTTGCCTATTCTTATTGCGTACCTTGATTCTACATTTTTTTTGTCAATCTGAGCTTTTTACCTTTGATAAATTGACTCATTTTATTTCTACAACACCAGAAGATGCAGTTGATCCGAGATTGCAATGGTGTTTTGGTGTATAATAATTATAATAGGCGGTTTTGATATTAGAGTGTACGGTGCGCCTGGCTACAGAGCGCTAGTCTTTAGCCATGGCGCGGATGTTCAAGGGTATTATGTTTGATAGAGATAACTTTTGCAGGGGAAGTTTCTGGAGTTTTGAGCTATGCAGCAGGTATTTAACAGAAGCATTATGATGTGAACTTCATAGTTTTTTCTTATTATCAGTTATCTACTAAGATCTTTTGAACAAAGGTTTAAGAGATGATTTTTTAATTTCACGGGGACCGAGACTGCCATATTAAATGCAGTAGGCATTTTCACAAAATTACCGTTTCTGGTTTGGAATCCCCATGCCCAAATCGAGCAGATCGTGTCCTACCCTACCTGTACATAACCACATGTATAGTCTCACATCTTGATCGATTACCTGTGACACAGAGATACATAATGCTTGCTGCTTTGCCGTATTTGATGTTATAAACGGTCACGAGATGAATAGTTTGGTTCACGTGTCAGGTACCAGGTCACGTGGCAGGTATCAATACTATCAGTTTGCTCTAAGGGGGCGACCGATATATAATAAATCCCCGACTAGGTTAAATCAAGGTCTGTACTTCCCTTCTGCCCAAAGTGCTATTATTTTTTTTCCAAAAGAACACCGTGTATTATGTCTAAACAGTACAAAATTTACCTTTTCCCTACTGATTCAAAAACCGCCGTACGATGACGATAATCGGTTTGTTTTTTTCCAATGTAGGGATACGTACGTCATTTTACATGAATTGGGTCCCCCGAAGCAAATAATAAACCAATCAATGCCGTGACGTCTTCAAATCTTTATTTTTTCCAAAAATTGGCTGTAGTCCCATAATAAAATTCCTTTTTAAGATTCAACATCTGTATATTGTTCTTTATAATGAATATTTCATTGTCCCCGCCGATGTGAAAAATGGTCCCTAGTCTACAACTGAAACATAGTCACGGCTAATACCCTACCGTGGGACTGAATTAGCAATACGGTCCCCGTGTTATTTCTAGCAGGCTTCCAGCCACTTGCGCGCGGCTGCGTGGGTTATGCGTCCAGGCGCAAAAATTATATTTTTATTTCCATGATAAGGGGCACGCTTTCATCTTTATTTGGACTCAAAAATCATAGTCTAACATTACAAGCAATTACACACTTTTCCCAATGTAGACTATGGGGCGTAGACCAATAACAAGCTGCATAACACTTCCTAGTCCCTTCAAAGGGGAAAACAACACCCGGTGTAAAATTATTGATAAATTGATTTACATGATATAACCGTCTGTTGCCCCACATAAAACTTGCCCATTTTCTTCTTAAAAATGAATAAAATGTCACTCAATTTCTCTTCATAATATCAGTGACCAATGGATATGTATTATAACTTCAGCACCATTACTAAAGATACTACCATGGGCCCGGTATGCGGAGATATTGTTATAGGGGCCAGGTGTTATCCCTCCACGATTCGGGTTTGATTAACAAATACCCGTCCTCTTTCACATCACTAACCAGTTACTTACGATATAGGTCCGTTGACCCTAAGTTTTCTTCTGAAAGCGGGTAATTGAATACAACTGACGTTAAGCATAGTTACGGCTTTTAATTCTGCACAAATTGTTAGGTCACAGCTGCCCAGGAACATTCTGGCATGATTTTATCTTTCTTCCTTTTCGAATAAATGATGAAAACATGGACAAGTTAATTGAACACGCATTAATAGAAGCTCTAGATTTATTTATTTGCGAATGAGGATAATTAATTTTGCGCTTGCGTCATTAAACAAAACTTCGTCTAAATCGGAGAGATGGTAACACCTAGTCCTTTTCACGCGAGAAAATATAACAATGGTGCTGCACTCCCATATGAAAAGGGATCTGAAGTGGTTTTCTACCCCGCATACCGAGCCGGTATTGAATAATCTTTATCTCCATTGTTTGCCGAAGTCTAGTGTATCTATTGGTCCCTGATATAGGGGGAAAATAAGATGAAGTGACATTTTATTCATTTTCAGAAAATGTGGCAGTTTTATTTGGGGCAACATATAGTTTATAGATTTTAAGGAATTTATTATGAAGTTACGCTTGGTTTTGCTCCCTCCCTCGACGGGGACTATGAAACACAGCATAGAAGACCTTGCCCATACCCTAATGCAGGCCAATCATATTTTGATGTTTCCAATCGTCACTTATCGTCGATTTGAGTTTTAACATTTTACAATATAAAATGATTGACATATATTAGTTGAAATTATTTTATGTGTGACATTGTAGACATCCAAACATACTGGCTTTGTGACTACGTTTGAATATTCATCCTATTGTATTCCTTGCCAAATTAGAGTACAAAGCGATTCATTCATAGATACATCTTGCATCCTCTTTATATACGCTGCATCGTAGGGCTGTAAAAGCAAAACTATATCGCATATATTAGTTAATGAAACATTAGCATGAGTCTGCGGCATGGCTAATCACCAAAGTCAAGTCCTATAGCGGATTGTTTTTTGGTGTCACCACCGTCCCCGTTGGTGCAGGGGGAGTCAAGTTGGCCCAGCTTATTTTCCTCTGAAATAACTGTAATTTCAAAATTTTTATCAAAAGTTGGGCCATTACAAAAATGACATATATATGATGTTGTTGTTTTAAACAAAACAAAAACTCAAATGGGTAGCAAATTCTAGCAACTCCTAATTACTGAACTCATCATTCAGTATATTCCCACACGCCCTGGACTACGATACAAAACTCTTAAAGCAATAACACATTTTTTGAAGAGCGCCTCCAATTTTCCAAAAATGTTGAGATTTTTGCACAGTTGGACTGCTAGTAAACTATACCTGTGAAAGGTAACGCTCGAATATGTCTGTGCATCTCGAAAGAAGGAATTTTGTAATTTGGATAATTAATATCGTATGTTCGATACTAATATTAATAATACTGCTGGAAATGTACTTCCAATATGATATAGACAGGAAATAGCGTGTCTACGCTCATCCATTATTGTTAAATCTCAAATTTTGAAAATTGGGGGGGGGGGCATTCTTCAAAAATGTGCTGTGATTGATTTAATCATTCCATTCACTTGTACTGTTGCAGATCAAATGGTTGCTGCACCAAAACTTTGGAACAGCCTTCCATATTACATTCGTCATGCAGCTTCACTAGCAACCACAGCTCAAAACTTATTTGTTTGATTTGTAATTTGTTTCTTCTTGTTTTCTTTTTTTAACGTGTTCTGATACGGCTTACTGTATTTTGCGAAACAAAACAAAACGAAATAGAACTCCCATTGGATTACACGCTTATTCCGTTATGCACGTTATGCATGCATGACGGGAATAAAGCGTGTACTCCAATGGAAGTTCTGTTTCGTTTCGTTTCGTTTCGCAGTAAGCCTTCTGATACTTGTCTTCTTTGTAAGCGCACCTTCTTCTTATCGTATCCAAACACAGTAGTTCTCAAATATGATCCAGTCAGAGATGATTACAATGTCGGCTGCTTCACTGAATTCCGCAAGGTCATTGTCTGTGCATTGTTGCGTCAATGCGGACCAGAGATGTGTCCATTGTCAGTGGTGCGGTTCCACAACCACATAGTGTCCAGGGGTTCGTCCGCGAAACTCAGTCGTAAATCTACGTGCATACTATGTCATGCCTGAGTGGATCAACTTATCCAAAGCACTGTGTAAATGGTATGAAAGGTCTATTATGTAGGACATACGCATGAGTTAGTATACACGTAGGATACGCACGAGGTTAGTGACGGACCCCTGATCTGCTTCCAGGTAGCTGAATCGCCATTCAGTACATGAGAAGCCAGCTCCAGGTGGAAGATGCTCACCAGGTTCAATACCAATAGCGCACTTAACTGTGCAGTAGAAGTTGTAGTAGTATAGTTTTGTCAGCAAACCTACCCCCCCAAATGATTTAGCTCTACGAAACTCAAACGGGTAGCGGATTTTAGGTTTTGATCTCCATTATAGTTTTGTCAGCAAAAACTGGACATAGCCTTCCAATCCGCGGTTTAGCTCAGCCAAACTAAAATCGGCTAGATTTTGTATTTTAGATTTTGTAATTCGCACCCGAGCAGCTAAACCATAGATTCGTTTTATGAATCTGCGATATGACGACCGAATCTTGGCTTTTGCTAAAATAGGCCTACATTTATGCTTCCACAGACGCTGGGCCTGCACTTGTTATGTCCAGGTCTGATTCTAGTTGGCTATCATAATTCTGGGATTTATCCGAATTATTGCAATACATTTTTGCCAAAACAGGACGAAACGTTTCTCGGAAATCATTCTCAAAATACGGACTAACGAATAAATATATGTTACGAATGATAGAATAAAACCAGACCAAACTGCGACTTAAAAATATAAAAGTTTGTTTTTGCATTGTTAGTGAAAACCTCTTGATCGATTACTGCCAGCGTGAAGGTTCAAAATTTGGCCGATTAAATCAAAAACGTGAACGATGAAGAAAATAATCCATTGATGATAAGAGTGCGAATTAAATCACGGTGCTTTTGATCTTGCCTATGTAAAAAATAGATGATATTGCCATACGCAATAGTGTTCACCAATAAACTAACAGCAAAAACTGTGAGGAAAACGACAGAAGGATAGATCACCCAAGCATCTGGATCCATCCCAGCGACTACGATATGTTCGCATCTATAAATCGTCGTTGGAAATTCTGAGTACCGTTCATCTTCAGGCCAAAGGAGACAGAATTTTGCAGACAGACGATCCTTCCGATAAGGCGGTAAATGCACCCAACAGCATCGCTACAATCCATATTGACACTGGCGGTAAATCTGTCATTTTCCCTTCGATGAACTCGTAAGTCCGTGGTTCACAATCAAAATATAACGTTCCTTTGCAATTAAAGTACCATTCCAAAAGCTACGATATCAGCGGTGAATTCAATGAAATTGAGGAGATAACAGTAAGCTTCTGAATCAAATGGAATATTGTACACTGATGTTGAAGTGACATAAGAAGAAAATAAATGGAAGTGGTATGGCGAGAAATATCAAATCAGCTACGGACTGATGCGCAAGGAACACGCTGGATGCCCTATGGTCTGAGGCATATGGCATACCATATACAGAAATGCTAAGTTAGTTAAAATCCCGCTGAGTACAACAACTGGAATCAGAGCATACATGGCAATCTCAAGGGTGCCAAACAGCAAGTTTTCCACGCCATCTTCAATAGTCATTCTTCCATTAACACAAGTGCCGTCTGTGCTGTTGAACATTTTGAACGGTATGAGCTTTGTATGATCGATAATGAATGTCTTGTCTTCAGTACACAAGCAGCGATCGTCTACAACTAAATATAAGTGTGTGGAGTAAGGAGTGTTTATTGCTATTACTCAGCTTCAGAGATTGGCGCGGCCGAAGTCTAAAATGACTTGCTTAGTGTTTTTGTGTTACGGGAAATTCCCTTTATATACCACTCAAGCTATATTTAAGACAATCATGCGCTAAAGGAAGTAAAGTCGGTTCCTTGTGCAAATGACCTGAACTATAGTTTGATCAGTACTACACAGGTGGGTCTTAACTTTGCGAACTGTAAAGTCTCCGGGTAACGCCTGGAACAGTGTAGGCGCATTTCAACATCAACGGACGCAATTAGCGTGGGTTGCGTGACGATTGCGTTTGCTAAAAGGAATATTTTTTATTCGCGGATTAACATAAGCCGAATAATTTCCGGCCTGTTTAGTGTGACCAATGATGTTCAGTAGACTGCGTGAGCCAGGAGGAATATGCTAAAAACGTTTTATAGCGTGCGTAATTGGCCGAACATCCGTGTAGATTGATTAAGCGAGGTGTGCGTAAGTAATTTTAATCCCACTATAGATAGCGGATTTCCCTGAAACCGCGTAACCAGATTCGAGGTGCCAAAAGGATGAGCATGGACACTCTATATTAATAGTTTTGGGTACCACCCACAGAAAAATCGCGTGATAATAATAATAATAATAAAAGATTATATGGAGCTTACAGCAGAACACAGCGGCCTTACAATAACTTACTTAAATACGAAATTAACTAATACAACAAAATAAGGAAAACTTAGCAAATTCCAAAGTAGTAAATTTTTAAACATCAGGAAAGAAGAGATTTTCAGGGACGTGGTACAGACACTGGTGGAAGGTTCCTCTCTAATATGAACAGGAAGCTGCCCCCCCCGTTCCATAGCCTAGACCAATTACTATGATTGACGCAAATGGTCGGGTCGCCACATCTCGATTGGCCCACGAGGGATAACAAGCGAGGTAACATTCAAGAATGAAGACCGTTAGCCTTCTGGTGTACAATCGAAAAGTTACTATCCAACACATTGTATAAATTTTGACCATCAGTAAGGTATGATGGAGCCTTTCCGTGGAGAGACTTATACACAGAAAGAAGGATTTGGTATCCTTCAAACAGGCAACCAATGAAGAATGGTCAAACGTTTTGACGAGCTATGGTCACGACTACATACAAACACCAAGGCCGCGCAGTTTATTTTGCAAAGCGCTGGAGCGTTTTGAGATCTATTTCAGTGACACCATAATGGTAATGAATTGGCATAGTTAATGCGGGACAAGACCAAAGATCGGGACCAGCATGGTTGCAAGCATTAAAAGTAATAAACCTACGTATACCCCATAAATTACGAATATGGTAATTTACACTCTTATACAGATAGCTCCAATATGATTGGACCATAGGAAATACTCCTGGTGGAATCAAACATAACCACAGGGTTCTTTACACACACAGACACAGGAACAGATGTGTCACCATATCTAGCCGTTATTGGAGGCAGATTTTTCAAGACATAGGGAGTGGCAGAGGACAATAATTCGTTCTTTTCTGATTCATCGCAGATGTTATTGATTTCAAGGTCTCTTATCAATATACAGCCTTGAAGTTTTGCAAGAGCATTGCTCACAATCACCTGGAATCTTTGGAATAAACTCAAAGAAAAAGCTGATATCATCAGCATACGGTTGAATGAAAGGTAACATAATGTTCCAACAATGTCACCGACGGGGTGTGAGTATACATTATGAAACCTGGCGGGCCTACAATGGAGCACTGAGGAACAGACGGAGTTGAAAATATGCGCTTGGAATTTCATGGTTAACCATCAATCGGGTTACTTCTGTCAGGTGAGATATGATCTAAACCAGGCAAGAGTAGTGGTCTTGATACCACAACTGGCTGAAGCCCATTTTAATCAAAATATCATGGTCATATGGTATCGAAGGCAGCCCACAGGTCAAGCCAGTACTAGCCCAAGACCGGTCTTCCTTATTATCATACAAGGCTTGAAAGGAGTAATTCTAACCTGGAGGAAGGCTTTGTCTCAGTAGAATGGTGAGCTTGTATGCAGATTGCAATGCTCACCAAATCATGATCGCCAAACTGCTGTCTTTTTACCTGACGGTGATGTGTCTTCTGTTTTTTAAATCAATTTGGCCATAATGAATTTGATATTGAACACTGGCCTATAGCTCTTAAGTAAATCATGTCAAAAGTATCTTCTTCAAGTACAGGGAAATTTTGGGTTTTTCATTTTACGAGCCGCAGGCGGCTGAAATGGAAAACCCAACCCAAAAGTGACTGAAGGTCACAAGGATTCAGAAAAAATATATAGTTTGACGTATATGTGCGTATAGTTTCAAGTTGCAGCCAAAAACTTACAAGGTCAATGTTTGACCTCCACAGGGGTCAAAAATTGAAGAATAGCTTTGAAGTCGGTCAAAACAGTATCAAACCGTTCATCTTGTTCTAATCAAGTAGATTAACACATGCTTTTAGGAAGAAAATAATAACATGTATTTAGTTACATTTTGTTGCTGTACATGCACCAGACACTTTACATTTTCCTTCTTAACCATGGTATAATAAAGCTAGTGTTTCCTTCTCGTTTGCATGATGAAGTAGACAATCCCAGTATATTATATAGATTTAATCCGAGGATTTAATCTATGGCTCATCTACCAATTAACCCTATACTCCATTTCCTACCGTCTCTGTGCAGCGCGATATTGATGGTCGCACCAGTAAACCGCGCGAACAAAGACCATAGTGCTTTGACACAGCGCAAAGCTGCGTCATACATTGGTATCATACACTGCACAGAGGTAGAGAAACGGACTACCAACCCCGACGGATTTTGAAGTCATAATTTTTTTTCATTAATTTTTCATGATTTACTATGATCTTTTGAGCAAGGTTTTAAGAGAATTTTTTAATGATGTCACTCTGGGGACGGAGACGGCCATAGTAAATGCACGTAGCGGCCACCAAATTAACCGTTTGGAAATCCCCCGATGCCCAATCGAGCATATCGTGTCCTAATCCCCCCCTGTATTTACACACATGATTGATAATTCTTCTCACACCATCTTATAATAATAAAACGCAACTTTGCATAGGGAGCGCCATCGGATTGGGAATTTAATTGCGTTTCCTCCTTTTTCCAGCTTAGCAGCACTGGCAGTCCTCGCCCAATCATAACTTTGCTTTCACGGCGCGCCGTGCGTATGTTTTAAAACACTTGCTATTTCGCCAACGACAAGGTATGTTATGGCAATGGTGACTCCGTGGGTGATCGCACACATCGCGTGCACGACCGCGTCGTGAACTCATCGTCGTGCTGGCACTGGCGCGCGCATGTGATGCGCGTGATCGTCACAAATTAAGGGGTCGCAACCCTAATTCATCCACGTTTTTTATTTAATAATAACGCAATTCGGCTAAAAAAAGTGTAAAGTCTTAAACAAGATTCTACTGGTCATTTCTATTTCTACTTCATAGCGGGAGCTACAAATCGCATGATATCCACATGGACGATAGAATTAATGTCAACATTGCAAACCTTAAACAAAATCAGTTTTCAATCAAATCATCGCAACCCAAGATACGGCCGCTGATGTGCACGGGTGGTCATTCCTATATAGGAGTGATGCGGGGTGGTAAAGTTAGCTATTGCGTTTTTAAAATGTGAAAATAAACGTTTGAAAAGTAGATGTCAACAACCATATTCAGCAAAATTTCTAATCTTCAGAAAAAGCGCTTATTTTGATACCAAACACGTGTCTCAAGTATTTGCAGGAGTTTGTGTAGTGTAAAACCGGAACCCGTACAAAAAATGCGTGTATTCCTATGGGAGAGTCATTAGTGTTGCGCTCCCTTATAAGAGACGCTTATGATCGGACTGTCCCGGTGGTAATACGACAAATACGGCAAATATTTGATTTTTGAGAGGCTAGATTGGTATTCCGGGTAAAAACTGTGCGTGGAGTCTCAAATGAAACTTCAAGATTATTTAATTTAGATTGGAGCAAGCAGCGGTTTAGTGCAAATGTACATCAATGCTTGTATAAGACCTTAAGCTATCAGACGACAGTGGCCTAGCTAGGCTAGATCTTGAGGTAGTAATGTATGAGTTACCGATCGGCCCCTGTGTGATTTAATTATAACCCGTTTTCTAAGTTTTCCTGTATGAGTTCTTACTGATGTACCCCATGCAAATACATAAGTTTTGTTAGAAAACTTCCGGATTAAAAAAATCCACAAAATTCCAACGACAAAGGTGATTTCGGTTGGTGGTGGTGGGGGGGGGGGGGGGGGGGACCACAGCAGTGCAGAAAAAGACCATAGGGCCTATATGCACTTACGTTTTAAAATAAAATATTGGTGCGGTTCAAGTTCTATCCTAACATTAATATTGCACCACAATAATAATTAAGAGGTGCCACTCAGCACTTTTCCTAAATAGAAACTTTAAATGGTTCTATAGAACTAAAATGGGAACATGTTCGTTATGTGCATGCGCTCCATTTATGTTCTAGGCCTACATAGCCCTTGAAACATTATAGGTCTACGAAAGAACCTGGTCTGGTTAGAAGCATGGATCAAACAGAGATTCTGTAGTCGCATATATTTTTAAATAAGGGTGTCTTTTTCGAGCGTATGTTTCTGCCTTTTTAAGTCCGTTCTCGGATATACGAACGGGGACCGGGGCCGCAACCGGTCCTGTTCTTGTCGGGTGGAAAACCAACCCCATTAAAATAATGAGAACAGCGCCTGCGGCTGGCAATGTGAGTCTGTTATGGGCGCGTAATGCGTTGCATAGGTAACCACGCAGTTTACAGGTGGTCCATATGGGAACTTCTTCATTAAAAGAGTTAATTTGTGGGTGTTTGGTATTGCCTTAATGGGCCTAAATAGGCCCTATATCATTCATTTTAAAGAACTAAATCTTTTGGGGCGTCTATTTCCATTAAACACGTCGACATTGTGAGATATTAACAACTCAGACTTGTGGAACATATGAGTGAAATATGTAATATAGCTCATTTGTTACATTTTTTTTTGCAGATCGATGTTATGATAGAAAGCAAAACTTACGCATATTAAACTCAGCGTATTTTAAATATCCCTTTTATCATGAATGATACTGGTCAAAAAATGGCAGCATATTTTAATTACCAGTAAAACTGCTTCGATATAGGTTGTAAAGACGATTTTCTTCATCATCTCTTATAATATCATCACAACCCACTTGTAGCTGCCCAAGAAAACCCGATATGCGGTTTGATTAACAGGACGAATATTGCGCATATTTCAGAAAATGATATCGATTTTTAAGCACTTGTAATAAGCAAACTACAGAGCAAGTGCATCAAATTTGGCCAGGTTACTTAAAAAATATTATGAAATTACATGAATAATTAATTTTAAATTTCTCGTCACTATGGGGGTGTTTCTTGGTCTAAGGGGGCGCCACACTAAGTCACACGTTTTTATGTAATAACGCAAGTCGACTAAAAAAGTCCAAGGCTTAGACAAGATTCTACTGGTCAGTTCTTTCATAACGGGCGCTACAAATCGCATGATACCCACATGGACGATAGAAATTAAGGTCAACATTGAATAACATGAGAAACAAAAGCAGGTTTCATCGCAAAACCAAGATACGGCCGCGGATTTGCACGGGTGTGGTAATTCAGCTTGGAGTGATGCGGGGTGGTAAAGTTAGCTATTGCGTTTTTAAAATGTGAAAATAAACGTTTGAAAAGTAGATGTCAACAACCATATTCAGCAAAATTTCTAATCTTCAGAAAAAGCGCTTATTTTGATACCAAACACGTGTCTCAAGTATTTGCAGGAGTTTGTGTAGTGTAAAACCGGAACCCGTACAAAAAATGCGTGTATTCCTTTGGGAGAGTCATTAGTGGTCCGCTCCCTTATAATAGACCGCTTATGATCGGACGTGCTCGGTGGTAAATACGACTAAATAACCTGCAAATATTTGATTTTTGAGAGGCTTATGATTGGGGGTATTTCGGTAAAAACAAAGCGTCGTGAGTCTCAAATGAAACTTCAGATTTAATTATATTGTGAGCAAGCAGAGGTTTAGTGCAAATGGTACATCATGCTTGTATACACCTAAGCAGTATTGTACGACAGTAGGCCTAGCTAGGTTAGATCTTGAGGCTAGTAATGTAAGAGTTATCCGATCGCCCCGGTTGTGATTTAATATAACCCCCGTTTTTTCTAATGTGTTTCCTGGGATTGATTTCTTACATGCTGTACCCCCCCATCAAATACATAAGTTTTGGTAGAAACTCCCCTATAAAAATCCAAAAATTCCAACGACAAGTTGATTTCGTGGTGGTGGGGGGGGCACCACAGCAGTGCAGAAGACCATAGGGCCAATGCAATTAACGTTTTTAATCATATTGGTGCCGGTTTCCAGTTCTAACTCCATAAACAAATAACATTAATATTGCACACAATTAAAATTAGAGTGCCACTCAGAAATTTTTCCTAATAGAACCCTTCTGAAATGGTTCTAAGTAGAACTAACATGGGAACATTTCATTATGTGCATGCAGCTCAGTTTATGTTCTAGGCCTACATAGCCCCTTGAAACATGGTAGAAAAGGTTCCTACGAAAGAACCATGGTCTGGTTTAGAAGCTGAATCAAACAGAGATTCGTGTAGTCCGCATTACTCAGGGTGCCTTTTTCGAGAGTATGTTTTTTGCCTTTTATGTTTACTGTCCGTTTCTTCTGAACTACGAACGGGACCGGGCCCTAACACCCGGTCCTTGTTTCTAGTCGGGGAAACCAACCCCATTAAAATAATGATAACAGTGCGTCTGCGGCTGTCAATGTGAGGTCTGTTATTGCGTGTAATGCGTTGCATAGGTTACCACGCAGATTACGCATTGGGAAACTTTCTCTTCATTAAAAGATTAATTTGGTGGGTGTTTTGGTGCCTTATGGGGCCTAATAGGCCTATATCATTAATTTAAGAGACTAAATCTTTGTATATTTCCATAACACGTCGAAGTAACAACTCAGACCTTGGGGAACAAATATGAGTGGAAATACTGTAAATATAGCTCATTTGTGACATTTTTTTTTTGCGTACTTGATGTATCTATATCAAGCAAACTTACGCAATCTAAACTTCAGATTAGTTTTAAATATCCCATAAATATTTTCATGAATTATGATACTTGTCAAATGGGCAGCATATTTTAACCAGTAAACTCCTTCCGATCTTAGCGTGTAAAAGACGCTTTTATTCATCATCTCTTTATAAATTCATCACAAAAAAAAAAAAAAAACATGAGCTGCACCAAGAAACCCGATATGCGGTTGCTTACAGACGAATTGCCGGCATATTTCAGAAACTGATATCGATTTTAGCACTTGTAAAAAGCAAACTACAAGAGCAAATTGCTTCAAATTGCCAGTTTACTTAAAAAAAAATTAGAATTTACATGAATACTTTAAGGTTTTAAATTTCTCGTCACTATGGGGTGTTCTAAGGGGTCGCACCACTAATTCATCCACGTTGTATGTAATAACGGCAAGGTCGGCTAAAAAAGTGCCAGGCTTAGACCAGATTCTACTCTGGTCATTTCTAATTTCTTCATAACGGGAGCTACCAATCTCATGAATATCCCATGGACGATAGAAATGAAATATCAACATTGGCATAACATGGAACAAAATCAGGTTTTCATCGCAAACCCAAGATACGCCGTGGATGTGCACGGGGGAATCATTCCTAGATATGAGTGATGGCGGGGTGGGGGGTAAAAAAAAGTTTTTTTTTTCCCCAAGCCTATTGCGTTTTTAATGTGAAAATAACGTGAAAAGTGATGGTCAACACCATATTCAGTCAAAATTTTTCTAACTCTCACGAAAAAGGCGCTTTATATTTGATAACCAAACACATGTCGCAAGTATGCATGATTTGTGTAGTGTAACCGAACCCGTACAAAAATGCGTGTATTCCGATGGGAAGAGTCATTAGGGTGCGCCTCCCTTAGAATAGACGCTTATGATCGGCCGTGCTCGGTGGTAAATACCACTAAATACCGCAAAATAAATTGATTTTTGAGAGGGTTACTGATTGGTTATTTCGGGTAAAAAACTGTGCGGGTAGAGGTCTCAATTGAAACTTCCAGATTTAAATTTAGATTGTGAGAATCTAAACAGAGTTAGTGCAAAAATTTACAAATTACATCAATGCTTGTATATGACCTAAGCTATCCGTACGACAGTAGGCCTAGCTAGGTTAGATCTTGAGGCTAGTAGTAATGAGTTTACCGATCGCCCCTGTTTGTGAATTTTATAACCCCGTTTCTAATGTTTTCCTGTTATTGGTGTTCTTACTGAGTATTCCCCATCAAATACATAAGTTTTGATAAAAAACCCTCCGCAAAAAATCCAAAATTACAACGATAAGTTGATTCGGTTGGTGGGGGGGGGGGGGTTGCACCACAGCAGGTGCAGACGACCACAGGGCCTAATATGCACTTACTTGTTAAACATAATCTTGATGCGGTTCCCGTTCTGTCCATACCATTAATTATTTGCCACATTAAAATTAGAGGTGCCACTCAGAACTTTTTCCTAAATAGAACCCTTCTATAATGGTTCTAAGTAGAACTAAATGGGAACATTTCGTTGATGGTGCATGACCTTCATTTATGTTTCTACACAGGCCCTTGAAACACGTAGGTTCTACGAAAGAACTTGGTCTGGTTAGAAGCCCCCCATGGGATCAAACGGAGATTCTGTGAGTCGCGTTTAAATAGGGTGTCTTTTTCGATAGTAAGTTTTCTGCCTTTTTAAGTCCGTATCTACGAACGTGACCGGCCCGAACACCCGGTCCCCTTGTTTCTTGTCGGGAAACCACCCCATGAAAATAATATAACAGTGCCTGCGGCTGGCAATGGTGTCGTAATTGCGCGTAATGCGTTGCATAGGTAACCACGCGATTCGCATTGGGAAAACTTCTATACCCAAGCTTTTTTTTCATTAAAAGATTAATTTGTGGGTTGTTTTGGTTGCCTTAATGGGCCTAAATAGCTTATAAAATCATTAATTTTAAGAATAAACTTTGTATATTTCCATAACACGTCCGAAGTAACAACTCATACTTGGCGGAACAGGAGTGAACTCTGTAAATATAGCTCATTGAGTGATTTTTTTTGCACATCATGTTCTTATATCAAGCAAACTTAACGCAATCTAAACGCAATTATTTTTAAAATAATCCCTTTTTCATGAATGAACTTTTTAAAATAGCAGCATAATTTTGTACTAGTAAACTCTTCAGATATTGGCGTGTAAAGACGATTTTAATCATCTCTCTTTATAAGTAATCACAACATGAGCGGCACCAAGAAAACACCCGATAGGGCGGTTGCTTACAGGACGAATTCCGGCAGTTTCAGAAACTGATAACGATTTTTAGCACTTGTCCATAGAAACTCTACCAGAGCAATTGCATTCAAATTTGGCCCATTTTTTACTTAAACAATATAGAAATTAACATGAATAACTTAGTTTTTCAAACTCTCGTCAACTTTGGGTTTTCTAAGAAGGGGCGGCACCACTAATTCATCCCGTTTTTATGTATCGCAAGTCGGCAAAAGTGCAAGGCTTATACAAGATTCTACTGGTCACTTTTCTCATACGGGAGCTCCAAACGCATGATATCCAAATGGACGATAGAAATTGATGTCCACATTGCCTAACACATGAAGAAACAAAAATCAGGTTTCATCGCGAACCCAAGATACGGCCGCGATGTGCACGGTGGTCATTCTAATATGAGTGATGCGGGGTGGTAATTCAGCTATTGCGTTTTTTTAATGTTGAAAATACGTGAAAAGTAATGGGGCAACACCATATTCCCCCAAAAGCCAAATTTTCTAAAACTTCAGAAAGCGCTTTATTTTTGATACCAACCAAACACGATTGCTCCAAGTATTGCAGGGAGTTGTGTATTGTAACCGGAACCCGTACAAAAATGGCGTGTATTCCTATGGGATAGTCATTAGTGGTGCGCCTCCCTTACGGTCATCGGGTGCATGAAGCGCTTCAGACTCCGAGTACCACTTCATACGCCTGTGCTACGGCATCCCCGTCTGTACACCACTGGAAGCGTTTCGAGAGAGGCCGACTGATAAAGAGTAAGAGAGGGGATCGGGAGAGAAATGAGAAGAGGGTAGGGATACAGAGGAGAGAGAGAAAGGAGACCGAACCGATGAGACAGAAAGTAGCCCTAAATTTGAAGAGGGGAAATGTGAAAGAAGATAGAGAGAGAGAGAGAGAAGAGAGCGAGAAGAGAGAGAGAAGAGAGAAAAAGAAAGAGAGAAGACAGAGATGGTGAAGGCCGGGTGAAAGGGAGAGGAATAGATGGTCAATAGAGAGATGGAATGAGAGAGAAAACGTAATTTTGTAGAGGGAAAATGTTGAAGGGATATAGAAAGAGAGAGGGGAGAGATGTTCATACAGCAAGCAGCAAAGTCAAACAAGAGAAAGAATAATGGAAGCGAGATTGAGAGAAAGAGAGGGAGACAGATGAGAGAAAAAGAACGAAAAAGAGTAGAAAAGTGAAGTAAACAAAACACACCAGTGCAAAAAAATCAAGAAGGAAATAAAAGAAAGAAAGCGAGAGACAGAGGTAAAATGTCATTTGTAAGGGTATTTGGGTGACGGATGAGAGAAAAAGTACTTTGTAGAGGGGGAAATGTTGAGGCATATAGAAAGAGTGAGAGAGGTGAATCATGTTGAGGGAGACGAATGAGAGAGAAAACGTAGAGGAGATGTTGAGGATACACTGAAAAAGCCGTGAAAAAGAAAAGACAAGTGAAGAAGAAGCCAGAGGAGGTCCATAAACTGCAGGTTTTCCGGTAACTTTTTAAAGGGGAGTTTGAGGAGTTTTTGTGAGAAAAAATTGTGGCTATAACAGGACTATACGGGTTAGCTTACACATGGTAGTGACTTTTGGATAAAAAGGTTAACACTAAAAATAATGATAGAAAATGGGAAACTATAACGACTACAAAGGGTTTAAAATGATCATACCCCTCATGTTATTTCCGCTTTGGTTGTGGTATGAACGAAACTCTACTGATGACACGGGGAGTAGTTTTGAAAGAAGATGATTTAAAGGACATGAGGAAAATTTTGTCGGAAGAAGCGCCCCAATTTTACGAAAGTTGTTTTACATATTGTTGCATGCTTCTTACCAATGTATTGGAATCACACGCTGAAGTGAATAAGCGAATACGACGCGGGTCCTTATGTATAGATGATGATTTAGTAGTTTCTGTCGTGCACGACCGAAGGTCAAGCATGGTTCTATGGAACCGATTAACATACAGCCAGTTCAAATCACGGTTTGCAGTTTTTCCTTCACCTGTTTTGTGCAATATACCCTTCGAAACATTCTCGGTAGGTGAACACCGATCCAGTGGAAATTTTGAGAGATATTCGTTTCCTTAAAATCTCCCTCCGTCACTGTAACATGTAATAACAGAAAGTTTTCTGAATTAAATATTGACGTTTTTCCTCCTTAGAAAATGGTACCTACATGAGCTACAGACGGGAACTAAAGGAACATTGAGTTATTAAATTGTTAAAATGTTGCGACACGGAATTTTTTATGGGAGTTTGAGGAGTGGTGTCGCCGTAGTATCCGTGATCGCTTCAATTTCAGGATCGCTTCTATTTCAGTGATCGCTTCCATCCCTTTACTCAGCTAGCGGGAGCCCGCGAGAACAGCGCGGGCCTCCCGCTGTATGTCTATAATACCAGGCTACCTTTAAAGTAGAAACTTAGTGTGTTCCAACACTAGACAATAATTACGGCTCCTTCATGACTTCGATGACAACACGATGTTCATTGCAACTGGTGTTCCATCGCCACAGATACTCATCTCTGCACATGATGTTTCGGTTCACATATATTATTGCCATGTTGGCATTATTCATTGAGGCTAGGTCCTCACCTTCCACAAGACGTTCAAGACCAGGAGTGAGGTGCCTGCCCCTTTCGCATGCGTTGAACATATATAGTTCTTGCCACGTGCTTTTTCATTGAAGGCTAGGTCCTCACCTTCCACAAGACTCGTCAAGAACCACAGGTGAGGCGCCTATACTTTCGCATGCGTTGACACATAATACGATTTATTGTATATTATATTGTTTATCGAAGGCTAGCCCATCACAAGATATCATGGAACCAGAAGGCCTTTCCCCTACGACGATTAAAAGACCAGAGGGCGACACCCGGTCATTGTTCTGTCGGGGAAACCAACCCCATTAAAATAATGATAACAGTGCGCCGGCGGCTGCAATGGGAGTCTGATTGCGCGGAATGCGTGATAGGTAACCACGAAGATTACGCATTGGGAAACCTTTCTTCATTAAAAGATTTAATTTGATGGTGTTTTGGGTGCCTTAAGGCCTAAATAGGGCCTACATCATGAATTTTAGAGACTAAATCGTTGTCTATTTCTAACACGTCGACATTAAAAACGCAGACTTGGGAACAATGAGTGAAATCTGTAAATATCGCATTTGTGACATTTTTTTTGCAGATCGGATGTTCTTATATCAAGCAAACGTACGCAATTAAAGTCCGATTATTTTTAAATATTCCCTTTTTCATGAATGTACTGTCAAAAATGGCAGCATATTTTATTACCAGAAACTTTAGAATTAGCGTGTAGACGATGCTATTTAATCATCTCTTATAAATTCATCACAACACGAGCTGCACCAAGAACACCCCGCTATGCCGGTGCTTACAGGGACGATAATTGCGCATATTTCAGAAACTGATATCGATTTTAAGCACTTGTAATAAGCAAACTACAAGAGCAATAGCATTCAAAATTGGCCAGTTTACTTAAAAAAATATAGAAATACAGGAATACTTATTTTTAACATTCTCGTACTAGGGGTGTTCTAAGGGGGCGCACACTAATGCATCCACGTTTTATGTATAAGCAGTCGGCTAAAAAAAAAGTGCAAGGCTAGACAAGATTTCTAAGGTCAGTTTCTTCAAACGGGAGCTACAAATCGCATCGTATTCCACATGGACATAGAAATTAAGGTCAAAATGCCATAACTGAGAAACAAAAATCAGGTTTCACGCAAACCAAGTATACGGCCGCGGATGTGCAAGGGTGGTCATTCCTAGATAGGAGTGATGCGGGGTTGGGTAAATTCAGCGATCGTTTTAATATGAAAATAACGTGAAAAGTAGATGGTCAACACCATATTCAAACAAATTTCTAAAATCTCGGAAACAAAGCGCCTTATTTAGATACCACAAACACGAGGTCTCAAAGTATTTGCAGGGAGTTGTGTAGGGTAACGGCACCCGCTACCAAAAAAGCGTGTATTCTATGGGAGAGTCATTAGTGGTGCGCTACCTTATAAGAGACGATTATGATCGGACGTGCGCGGGTGGTAAACACCTACTAATACTGCAAATATTTGATTTTTGAGAGGGGTATGATTGGTATGTCGGGTAAAAAAGTTGAGTCTCAATGAAACTTCCAGATTTAAATTAGATTTGAGCAAACAGAGGTTTAGTGCAAAAATTTTACAAAATGTACATCAATGCTTGTATATGACCTAGCTATCCAGTACGGGACAGTAGGCCAGCTAGGCTAGATCTGAGGTAGTAAGGTATGAGTTTACCGATCGCCCCTGTGTGTTAAATACCCGTTTTTTAATGTTTTTCCCGTTATTGTGTTACTGATGTGCCCCATCAAATACATCAGTTTTGATAAAAACTCCGGCAAAAAAATCCAAAATTACAACGATAAAGTTGATTTCGGTGGTGTGGGGGGGGGGTGCACACAGCAGGCAGAAGACCATAGGGCCTATCTGCATTAATTGTTAAAATAAATATTGATGCGGTCCAGTTCTGTCCATAACATTATTATTGCACCAATTAAAATGAGAGGTGGCCACTTCAGACTTTTTCTAAAGAGAAACCCTTCTAAAATGGTTTAAGTAGAAACTAAAATGGACATTTCGTATGTGATGAAGTCCCCATTTATGTTCTACAAAACAAAAGGCCTCGTGAAAAGGTAGTTCTACGAAAGAAACCTGGTCTGGTTTAGAAGCATGGATCAAAACGGAGATTTTGTAGTCGCGTTTAAATAAGGGGTCTTTTCGATAGTAAGTTTTCTGCCTTTTAAGTCGTATATACAGAAAGGGACCGGGGCCCGAACACCCGGTCCTTGTTTCTTTGTCGGGGAAACCAACCCCATGAAAATCTTGTCATTTTTCAATTGAGGCGTAGGTCCTCATTTCACAAGACGGTCAAGACCACAGGTTATGCGCCTCATATACTTTCCATGCGTTGACACATAATATTTATTGTCATATAATGTTTATCGCAGGCTCACTGCCCTCACAAGATATCAGGACCAAGGCCTTGCCCCTACGAGATTAAAGAACAGAGGCGAGGCGGTCGGCTTTCGACATGTGTGTCACATAATATTTTATAATTCTGTATTATTTATTGAAGCGAGGCCACTCACCTTTCCACAAGACGTCAAGAACCACAGATGAGGTGCCTTGCCTTTCGCATGCGTTGCACATAATTTTTATTGGGCACATATGATATTGATTTATTGAAGGCTAATCTCGTTATGCCAGGCCCATAATACCCCCCAAACGACCCCCCTGCAAACCAGACCCAATGCGCTGGCCCAGTGCCTGGGCCTCAAGAACACTCTCAGAGACCACGCCATTCCTGACCTCCAGGGCAGCAATGCCCATACAGTCCCCCAAGCTTCCCAACAAAGGGATTAAACATCCAGACGAAACCACTGCCCCCAATGCACCTGCGAAAATCTCGATCCGCAGCACGATCACCCCTCCGAGAGACCAAAAAGCCCCAGCTTTTATAATACGGCGCACACCATATATCCCGGCCCCATAAGCCCCCCTCCCCCCCCCCCCGCCCTCCTCCTCCACAACCTCCAGAAACCCGCCTTCCAACCAGGAACCCGCCCACACTGGCAAACCAATTACGAGTGAATGCCGCCCACCCTGGCTCGCACAAAAAAAAAGATTCCGGCCCACCAACATCCCAAGTTCACCAACACTGACCACACCAAACACAGGTCCCCGTAATCTGTCACCCACACCAGCCAGACCACCCCCCCTACAGCTGCCCATCCCTCTTTCCCTGCAACAAGAAACCCATCCTCGGCCCAGACCCACACACCTCGTGACCTCCACCCATGGCTACAACGGGAATGCCCACCATGCCGCCATAGGCTATGCCACCTGGAACCCCCTTCCCCCCCTAGAGATTTCATTCACTATTTTTTCAGTTAGCCAGGACATCAGCTATCATAATATTCTTGTTTGCCATTAATTAGTGGTGGGTGTGCGCGTTACGGCCGTTGCCATGGCACGCAGTAATGAAAAACTTGAATTTCGGAAAAGGTCATATCTTGGCAAGTCCCAACTAAAAAACACCATTCAAGTGTCTAGATATATGTATTTTAGTTGTCCAGTTGATTGCACTCACAATCTTGTGTCACTTTAAGGTCATGATTATGTTGAATTTGGGCCGTTTGCCATGTCACCCCTCGTAAAAATGGGATTCTTTTCACGGCAAAAAACTATTTCACAATTGTAAATAGACAACATATACCAAAATCTAAATTGCCAAGCGGTAGGCATGTGAGCTGGCAGTTTATTTCACTTATGTCTGGGACACCAAAGGCCATTGTTTTATGCCAAAACAGCGTCATTACAATGGCAACAAGACTCCTCTTAAAATATGGAAAATTGGATTTTGTGATGTTTACATAACAAGACCCAATGTTTAAATTTAGTGATCGACTGATTTCTTAACCAATTGTTTTTTCAGTTAGCTAGTACCTTAGTCTATCAAATCTTCTTCTCTGCCCATCATTTGATGATATATATGAGCAGCAGACCAGTTGCCATGGCACACAGTCAGTATTGAGAATTTAAACTTTGCAAAAAATCCATATTTTTGTACAAATCATCATAGAAACAAAGTCTAGCTGCTATTAATTTGATTGCAATCAAGATTTTGGGTTATTTAGGGTAACGGTATGCCTCCTGTGGTTCGTTCCCAGAAGGTATATGAGGGTCATGCATCTTGTACTAGAACACACACACTTTGGGATGGAATGAATGATGCATGGTTTAACTGAATATAATGAATCAGAGAAATTAACAGCATTTCTACGCAGCCTACAGCTATTGACCAATTAACTTTTATATACAGTTGATGACAAGCACCATAGCAAACCTAGCAGGAAATTTGCTTTTTAAGACTGCACCTGGAGCAGGAATCAACCTAACGACTTTCCGATCACTTATGCGGATGCCCTATCCACAATGGCTAACCAGACCTCAAAGCTGGCACCTACGGCACAGCCTCAACCAATTCAGGGACGGATGCATTGCCATGCCTGAAATGGAATTTTTGAGAATATAGTATATTCTTAGACAAGACAACACAAAAATTCAATCGCAGGAGTGTCCTCGTCGGGGACCGCCTGAGTTCACCGCCCACCCCATACCAGAAGGCCGTCCATAACCCCATTCCCATCCTACTCCATCCTCGGAGGAAGGCTAATTTCCAGAGTCTTCCCTCCATTAGTTGCCAGGGACTCATTCATATACGACTGCCATTTTCCGGTTTTTAAGATGGTTTCTATTCTACTTTATATTTCCCTCACCTGCCAAAGAAGTCGGGAATGGAGACCTATCCCCCAAGCCTCTGAACAGATACAAGTGCCTCCACTGAGTCCCACACATTTCCAATGGAAGTCTTGCCGCATCGTGGAAGGTTTTTCAAAATGGCTGTTGGGGAGTGCTACAAACACTGCAATTAAAAATATGCTTACTTACAATGCCTTTTCCAGTAGTCAAGTCATCTCAGCGATGGGTTGCATTTTCACTGTGGGTGTGTGTGTGTGTGGGGGGGTAGAGGTTTTGATCCCTCCCTTTTTGTCTCTCAAATCTCCATGGCTCCCAGAACCTTCACTCATTTGGTCAAGGTAGTAGCTGAATTCTTGGGAAGGGGATTACATCGTCATGAACGATGAGACAAATCATCATGGACTTGTGGGCCGTCTTTCTGCAGTTTTGGCGCCGACTACCTTTGGTAATGGGCGAAGTTGTTTTCTGGTCTGCTAGAAAAACATTGGTGTTCAGGAGTCCATTTGGCTTTTCGGGTGGTGCCAAGATTGGGACATCCGGTTGCTCTGCCTCCCCATGTTCTAGGAGTGGGAAATCTGCTGGCCGACACTCTCCTCCTGGAAGGGCCCCAATCCCAACACAGCAGAAGGTCAGAGGGTCCCCTCGGTGGAGTGCCAGCGGTTTGCCGCACACTTCTTCCTATGTGGACTGTCCACCATAACCTTTCGCCTCAGCCATGAATCATCACATCTTCTGACAAATATTACTCTTGGACCCAGCAATCCCTGGGCGAAGAAGGACGTCATGGCGGCGGACCGGTCGGGACTGATCGCTACTGCTTTTTCCTCAGTCGCCATGATCCTGAGAGTTCTCGAGAAAGTTGCTCTCTCCCAGATTGCTTGGGCCCTGCGGGAATCCCCATTGTGGCCACGTCAGCTGTGGTTTCCCAGGCTGTAGTTCGCTTGAGAGAGAACAGATTCGGCTTCCCATAGTAAGGGGTCTTCTCGTACAGTCCTTCGTCCGACCCATTTGTCAGAGTAACACAATAAGAATGCTTCCTGAACTGTCTGTCTGTCTTTCTACAGACTGTATACTAAGGGGAGACTTTTTCGAACGGCTGTTGGGCTCGCCTGCTCATGCACAGCGTAAGTCCACAAGTGTATCTTATGATTCTAATCTCAACTCCGCCGTTACCATGCATTGTGTGCCGCCAAAGATCGAATTCCTATTTGTGCAGCTGTAGTCCAGATTGCCAAATTCCTCACTCAGGTTTTTCAAGGGAGGGAAGGGTCCTAACTCTCCGGGGTTACCAACCAGGCCCATAGGCCAGACTCAAAAGATTTGTGATGGCATGAAAGATTCTTCCAGTTTCCCTCTGCTAAAGGATATGTTTCACGACGCGTTCCCCGGTTCCTACATGTAGCCCTTGTTCAGTATTGGGATTTTGCCACTGGTCTTTCAATTCTTGTGTCGGAGGAGTTAAAACCCATCCGAAGCTTTTTTCTGCATTTCCACTAGACTGCTTTCTTAGTGGTTCTGGCATAGGGGTTCAGAGTGTCCAACGGTCTTGTCTCCATACAAGCCCACCTTCGCATTGAGAACGTGGGGTCTCTATTCTTCAATTGTAGGCTGTTTGGCTAAGAATCCAGATTCTTTTACATCAAAACCGTTATTTTGCTGCATCTCACCAGAGTTGTCTGCCACTCAGAGAACCTTGTTTTGTTCAGTTTGGGGGAGGGCCATTGAGGCGGTCAGGATCTCTTCGTATCTATCTCATCAACCTTTTCTCTGCAGTGCCACCACCTGGGCCTGCAGCAAGGGACCAGTGAGGCCATCTGGAGTTCCTCAGTCCAAAATCGCACAAAAAACAACCATGATCGGGTTGTCTTGGCACCTTGGTCGAGCATATGATATTCAGCTCCAGCTTCCTCACTGGGCATTCTAATAAGGCCGCCATCCTGAACTTGCGGACAAGTCAGTTGGAGTTCCCTGCTACCACCTTTCAACCCAGCCTAGTACCAGCTAGAACCAGGAGCAATACGTGAGTACAAGAGGAGCATTACGGAGTGCTTTGGCATCGGCTTACCCACAAAAAAAAAATACCTTCTAAACCCACTCCTTCACCGGTTGAGCCAGTGGTATTATGTATAAAGGTCATGGTAATACGCTATGGCTAAGAATAGCAGTGTAATTCCCTTCTCAGGATTGAGAAGGGCGATACACTAGGGTAGGATACTTTCCTTCTACGACCTTAAAACCTTAACCTCCTGTCAATTTGTTCTCCACCATCAGAAGGTCGTTGAAGGGTTTGTCTGTGGTTTGGTGAGCGAAACATTTTCTGAGGCAAGGTCGAATCACTGCGCCGCGTGATTCGGTCAATTCGGTCCTGACTATTTAGGGATTTGTCTTAATTTAACAGTGGTAACGGGGTTCTGGTGCCCAATGAGACTTTGTGTGCAGATTTTGCATATATCCAGAATTGCCAAATTAAGCCCTACAATAGTCATGGCTGGGTTCTAGGAGTTGATAAATTGGAAATTGGTCCGATTTAAACCAACCTTGGGGTTGAGGTGCAATAGGGGCCCCCTCTCATATGTGGATGATGTCAAAGTCATCGGCCAAAGACTCTGAGGTCACGTTCCAGATTTGCCCATCTTTGCCGTGTTGTCTGGGTGCAAAGATATAACTTTTTCCGAAATTCCAAGCTCTTATAGTGGTGTTTCTATAGCCACAGCTCCGGCCTCACCACCCACACCAGCTTAAAGCAAACAAGTAGCTTCTGATAGCTTGGGACCCAAACTAACAGAAAAACCTGATGGATAAATCCCTAGGGAAAGGTCTAGTTCTCATAATAACCTCATAATAGCCTCAGTCTTTTATTTTCAAATTCTTCATTTTGTATCTTGGGTGTTTGTTCATGGCAACCATCCTAATTAGCCATGGACATGACCCTTGAGTAATTTAGATCTTAAGTGCAATCAACTGGGCAGCCTAGAAATCCATATACCTAGGCAACTTAATTTTGTTTATTGTGTTGTTTAATTCACAAAACATTAAATTTTTCCCACTCTAAAGATCCTTTTCGTAGACGGTGTTTACCATGGTAAGACCATAAATCGCATTCTATGACCTCATAACCTTTATTTTTCTTTGCAATCAAATGGAAGCTTGAATCATATAAATTGACAACCTTGGCATGTTTTTCTGTTGTGTAGTTGGAAAGATTATGACATTTTCTAAATTCACATTTTCTTACTGCGTTTGCATGGAACGGCTTCTGCACCCCATATACCCCCACCACCAATTAAGTCAACAAGCAGAGTCTGGTAGCTGAGGATCCAAGCTACGAAAAAAAACTCGATGAATGACCATCTCTAAGGGGAGGGAGGGTTTTCTTTTTTTAAAAGAATATTAACATTTTCCCTCAAACACCCTCATTTTTCAGACCGTGTTCCCCTGGTAACGACCATAAATCTACATCTATACCTCAAATAAAACCTTATTTTGCTTGCAATCAAAATTGGCAGCTTGAACTACAATAATAATTGACACCTTGAGCATGTTTTTTATGTTGGGTAGTTGGAAGAATATGAGACATTTTCTAAATCAACATTTTCAATTACTTTCATTAACTTGCGTTTCCATGCAACGGCTCTGTACAACCCATACCCACCACCAATTTAATAAAGGCAACCAAGCAGATTCTGATAGCTGAGGATCCAAGCTAACAAAAAAACTCAATGAATGACAATCTGTAATAAGGGCTAGGGAGGGTTTCGCTTTTAAAAAATATTAATTTTCCGCCTAAAAAGTTCAACATTTTGAGACCGTGTTACCATGGTAACGACCATAAATCAACATTTTATGATCCTCAAATAACTTTATTTGCGTCAATCAAATGGCACGCTTTGAATACATAAAAATTGACACCCTGAGCATGTTTTTATGTTGTTTAGTTACAAAGATACATATTTTCTAAATTCCTCATTTTTTCCATTATGCATTGCCATGCAACGGCTCGGGCGCGACACCCACCCCCAATTTAAGGCAAACAAGCAATTCTGATAGCTGAGGACGCCAAGCTAACATAAAAACATGATGACTGAAAATCTCTAAGGGGGTGGTGGTTTTCGGTTTTGGGCCCATGCCTCCCATTTCCAGCAAAACCTGTTACATTTGGATGTGACATTTGTATGGTCAATGTGGTTATATTACCCTCAAAATTTTTGATTAAATATTTTTTCTCATTTTATTTGAGACAAGATTTCGCACGGGAAGTACTGGGGGGGGGGGGGGGTTGGTTTATATAAACAAAGGAGTGAGTAGGTGGGTTGCTTGCCCAGGGGTGTGTGGTGGTTTTTTTCAAGGAGGGGGTTGCACCTGTTGTTGAAAACTAGACAGGTGATTGGGAATTACTGACTCAACTTGTTTATGCCTTAAATCAAACATTTGCTGATTCTGTGGGATTCCCCCATAAAGTTATATTGGAAGTGATGTATTCAGATGATCTATTTAATGTGAATTTCCAAAAGGTTGTGTTATGCATGAATGATGTATGATTATTGGTTTAGAAAGGAGAATCTAGCTGTGTGAAGTTAAATAGTACTTGTATGAAGACTGGAGGCCAGCCGTGGGTTGTAATGTGGAGCTATATACAGTATAGTATAGCTAGTTTTAAAAATCTAACTATAATGGTAGATTGGTGGTATACATTCCAGGTTTTTAAAATTTGGAATGCCACCGGAGCTGATCGCTTATGACTGTCGCTGTCGTCTTTTAAGCCATAGAAGCTTTAGTTTTGGAATCATAAGGGATTCCATTTGTGGTCCTAAATGAGGACATTTGCGGCAGCTGATGGTGTAGAATACCTGGATGTTCTTACTGTAGAATATTAGTGTCCGTACGAGGGAAAACCTTGTCTTCTTGAACTAACTGCTGGACACCCTTCAGTCTCAGAAGATTCGCATGGAATAATACCATGGACATTTGCTTGAAACCTTATGCGCTGTCATTTTGGAGTCTTCGCGGTGAGGACATAGCCCCCCCCCCCAAAAAAAACTCGAATTTTAAAGCTGTAGCCCTTTTTAGAGGCGGCGTCAGCCGCCTCTATTAGCTTGCTTTGGAAATTGCATCCAAATTGGGGATTTCTACGTTTAAACCTGATTTATGTTTATAGAGTCCGATGTTCCAATCTTTTTTAATATATATATGTTGAGTTGCTGTTTATTACTACCACCCTACCCCTTTCTATAAATTAATTTTATATTGGCATAAAATTTAATCAAGAAGAATTTCTTGCGCTTTTTAAGAGCTTTGTGATCGACTACGTTGCACCAGAAATATAGCAGTTATCATATAGCTATTTCTTTAATGTCTTATAAGCTATGCCAGCATATGTCCATCATCCTTCAACATAAACCCAATTTCTTGCAACACGAGACATCCAAGACATCCCGAATCACGTTTCTTTGTCCCCTTAATGTCCTAACTTCAATTCAACCAATTCTTGATGCCTCTACGTGGTGTTCCACTTTGCTTTGACGATAATTCTCCTTATGTTAGAGAGTTGCCTTACTGAAATTATTCACCGATGAGCTGGTGCTCCATTGTGGATCCTCCATACCTGTCATGCCTGTCTGAATGCTCAATGTTGGTGTTTTGGAAGTGTTTTTGTAATTGTGGAAGAATTTTCTCATTGATCATCTGGCGATATTGTTCACCATTAAGATTTCCATTGAAAAAAAACAGGGTCCGAAGGGCGTGCTATGCAGTAGAAACCTATCCAAAGAGAATCTGGTGTCAAGCCATTGTTAATATTTCTTATGGAATCACATGTGGTCAGTCAACCACAATGGCAGCTTAGGAGTTAATGCATTTAATAAGAGGTACCATATTCGCAAAATAATCAACCGTGTCCACGAATAAAGCGCGCATTTTTTATACACACTGTATAAAAACCCTACTGTTTTCGACAATCATGTGATGGCACATGAGAAATGAAGGTACTGGTCGGTGTGAATGGGTATCCTTTGGATCGAAAACGTCAACCAATACTCAACTCTTTGATATCCAGAAAAGGAATGAAACCACTGCGACGTATCGATAATCCACAAAAGATCATCAGCAGACTTGGCCTTGGTCTCATGGTGTGCTCCATGGAGATGTTTGCCGTGATTGGTGAAAGGAGTGAACCCATACCATACCTTACCTTACCTTACCTTACCTTACCTTACCTTACCTTACCTTAACTTACCTGGCTGCAAAATTGTGGAAAGATTTTTAAGGTAACGTTATGGATCGCCTAAAAGATGGAACTCACCAACACAAAAACTTATAATTTATCATACTTTCAGGCACATTTGATTAGGGCCATTTTGAAACCCTAAACCAGCCTACAGCACTAAATGGTTTATCATAGATGGATTTACTTTCACCACTAAATCAACATCAACGAAAGGTCTTTATTAGCCTCTATATTTATGTCATATTTTAGAGACCGTTTTAAATAGGTACCCCAAACTGTCCTCATACAGGCCCAACATTTTTGAGAAGATGTTTTCCATGCTCTTTGAGATCCCCAAGGATATCTATAGTCGGTATGTTTTCATCACAAATTCAACATGAAACGTTATTTTTAAATTTTTAGTCATATTTGATATTTTGACGAGCATTTTGAAAAAGGGCCATAAAATAACACCCTCGTACAGGAATAAATTTTTGGCTGTATGTTGTTTTTGTTATTATTTGAGGTCCCTGAAGATATCTATTCAGGTGGTTTGCTTTAACCACAGAATCTACACGAATGCCCTTTTATTTTACCATATTTTATATCACATACTTTGGGCGGTCATTTACATGAGCAGATTTTGGCAAGTTTTTTTCCTTTTCTTCGATACCCCCTGAAGATATCTATTAGGCGGTTTACTTTTACCACGGAATCAACATGATGGACACCCTTTTATTTTATATTTTGTCATATTTCATACTTTTAGCAGCAATTATTGAAAAGGGCTATAAGCCACCCTCCTACATGACTAGATTTACGGCAACATTGTTTCCCTTTTCTTTAGTACCCCCTGAAGATGACTATTCATGCGGTTTGCTTTTATCCATATACATGAACGCTCTTTTATTCAGCAGTATTGTAGGTCATATTTCATAATTTTGGCGGCCATTTTGAAAAAAAGGCCATAAACCACCCCTGCATGACTACATTTTTGGCAAACATGTTTTTTCATGTTCTTTAGACCCCTGAAGATATATAGATAGGTTGTTTGCTTTCACCACAAAATCAAAATGAACGCCCTCTTATTTTATCACATTTTAGGTCATATTTCATGCTTTTGGCAGCCATTTTGAAAAAGGGCTATAAACCACCCTCCTACATGACTACATTTTTGGCAACATGGTTTTTCATGTTCTTTAAGACCCCCTGAAGATATCCAGACAAGTCGTTTGCTTTCACCACAAAATACACACGGGACTTCAGTTTGCTTCCCCAACTATATGTAGCACCTGATAATATGCGAGATGTATATGTATGTACCAATATACATACTCTCCCTGTCTACATAGAGAGAACGTTCATGTGACCGTACGTGAGTATATACACGATTTTTTTTTTTTGCGGAAAATGATAGATTAGGGAAGTGTAGAATAAGAATCTGCGGTGCCACTGGGCATCCTTGGCTTTTTGAGAAATCAAAGATGGCGTCGCCATATAAATCCTACTTATCCATTCAACCCTATATTATCAATGGGTGCACCACCACTATTACGATTCCCATCGACTTTGTATAGAAAATCATGTTATATCTTGGGCTGTATCTCGACTTACCGTGCGATTTCAGAAAATGCGAGTGCCACAAAGTTTGTTCGCAAGACTTACTTTTATACAATCCAAAATGATACACTTTCCGTATCAATTTTGCAATATTTAGCGATTTTTTGGAGGTTAGTAATTTCGCTCCTCAAATGTTTCGCCCGAACCCGTGAAATGCACGTGTGTGTTTATCCGCCAAGTAAAAAGCAACATAAGCTTAAATCAACACATTTACTTTCAGGAATATCATGCACACTTTTCCAAAAAATGGGAGAGACAAATTTATGCACAAATGTGGCTCAAATAGTAGCAATAACTCAGAATTTTCTCGTGAAGACGATTGCTGTGATAAATTTTGCCGGAAGTGGCCGCCAAACAGGGTAATTAGTGGTGTGTTACCCTTTAAGCGAGGCATTTTTTTAGACCCCTCCAATAATATGTGTCAAAGATAGCTAATAAAGTTAAATTGGAGTCCCGTCGAAATTTCACTCAGTAGCATTTTAGTTCGAGATATGGCTTCTAAAAGATTGCCGACCAATATGCAAACCACTCACTTTTGACCGATTTTTTTAGTTTAGCGCTGTGGTTTCCTTATCTTTCGACTCACGACTATGCTCTAGCGCCATATCAAAGTTACCGACGACCCCTTTACGTGCCTTAACCCCTATCTTACAAATAGTCAATAGTTGTGTATATTATCACCTTTGCCGCCCCTGGGGGTAAAAAATGTTTAATTTCGAATTTAAAAAACCGTATGGATATGCGTTTAAACGTGTCGTAAACCGTATCTAATGAAAATGTGACGTTGTCGCCAGGTTAATAGGCAGATGCAGCAAAAAGCATACTCATACACAAAAGACCGTTTTAAATTTTCACTCGATTTTAGCCACTTTTCAGGTGCATGCGACCCTTTACGTCCTAAAAATCTCTAAAAATCTGCTCAGAATGACAAACATCAACACAACTTAAAAGTGATAACACGATTATATAAACTTGGCCAAATATGATTCATCTAGGTGCTCCCATGAGTCTGAGGGTGCGGGGGTGCGCCTTTCAGAAGAAAGCTCGGGCGTTTTCCGACTGTATCTGCATTTAGAAAACCTTTGAGCGCTTAAAACACTGCCACGATTCTCCCCCCCACCCCCCGATCGCGATAAAGTGTACGTAAAATCGGGGTTTTAAAGGGACAAAGGAGAACTAGTGTTATTATAATATAGTTCTTGAAATGTCGTAGGACGTTCATATATTATTCAACGATTGCGGTAGTTTTAAAATAGAGCTAAAAATCCACGATGCGACAAAAGCATGTACTGCTAGTCAGGCCTTCAGTCCCCTCACCCCCCTCACGAGCCATTTGTGAGAATATCCGTTGGCTACTCATCCAGCGCACAAACACCGTATGTGCGGCGATGTGTTGAACCATCGCCCGCTTAATAGGAGACCATGTTACTAATAGTTGATTTTGTTTGCCCATAAAGAGCATCAATTATCGAACGAGAAACCCCAAATTTTGGTTCTGGTTAAAACAGATAGTGTGTTACGAAATCGAAAAATCGAATAAAACTACCAGAAAAGCTGTTGATATTGATGTACCAACCCAACTGCTGTTATAACGAGACAGAGCCCTGCGTGCCCGCCGCTTAAGCCGAGCAAATTTTTTAGACCCCTCAATAATTATGTGTCAAAAGATAGTAAGAAAAGTTACAATTGAGTCGTCGGAAATTTCACTTAATTAGCATTTTTAGTGTTCGAGATATGGCTTCGCTCAAAGATTGCCAACCAATACGCAAACCACTCACTTTTGACCGATTTTTTTTTAGTTAGCGCGTTGGCGTGGTTTTCCATATATTTTGGACCGATGAAAAGCCTATCAAAGTTCCGACGACACCTGAAGTGACTAATTTTGAATCTATTTTGTTATTTACTTTGCGATGGTTGTTAAAAACATTTTAATTTGAATTTAAAAAACCGTATGATATTTAATCATGTTAAAAAGATTACATTGAAAATGTTGATTTCGCCTTGTTATGCAAGATGCAGCCCCCCCCCAAACAACATACAAAAAAGACCGTTTTAAATTTTCACGCGATTTTAGCCACATTTCAGGTGCATGCGACCCTTTTAAGTGCTAAAAATTCTCTAAAAATCTTGATACTCAGAATGACAAAATCCACACAAAAATTAAAAAGTAATATTTATTAAAACGATTATATAAACATGCAAAATATGTGATTATTCTAGTGATCCCAGTGTTGAGGTTGTGCCTTTCAAACAGAAAAGTCGGGCGTTTTTCCACTGTTCTCATTTAGAAATTGAGGCGTTCGATTTAAACACACTGCGATTCCCGCCCACCCCCCGACTCACTTAAGGTGTAGTAAAATTGGGGAGTTTAAAGGAAAATGAGAGTGTTATTATAATAAGTTCTGAAATGTCGGTTAGGACGTGCCTATATATTAATTACAAGATTGCGAGTTTAAAATAGAGATTAAAAATCGATATTTTAAAAGCCATGACTTGTATAGGCCTACTAGCGATTTGTGAGAATATCCGTGGCTACCTTGACAACCAGTATGGTGCGGCGTCCGTGTTTGACCGTATTTGAGTTAAATAGTTGATTTGGTGCCCATAAAGAGCAAATCCGAAGAGAAACCCCAATAAATTTGGTTATTATAAACATTATCGTGTTTTAGAAAATAGAAAAATAGATAAACATACAATTAAAGCTGTTGATATTGCTGTACCAACCCAAAACGGTGTATACGGGACAGCCCCATGCTTGCGCGCTTAAAGCGGTGCACACCACTATTACGCCTCCCATAGACTATGTAGAGAAAATTCATGTTCTATCTTGGTGCTGTATCTCGAGTTACCTTGCGATTCAGAAAATGAGAGTTGCACAGTTTGTTCGCAAGACTTTATTTTATAACATATTCCAAATTGATACAACTTTTCGTATAAATTGGAATATTAGCGATTTATTACGAGGGTAGAAATTTCGCTACTCAAATTTTCGCACGAAACCGGGAAATGCACGTGTGTGTTAATCCGCCAGTAAAAAGCAAATAAGCTTAAATCAAAACATTTTCTTCAGGAATATCATGCACACTTTCCAAAAAATGGTAGAGACCAAATTTATGCACAAAATGTGTCAAATTAGTATCAATAACGACAGATTTTCTCTCGTGAAGTACGGGACTATTGCTGTGATTTAAATTTTGCGGAAGGCCCCCAAAAGGGTAATTAGTGGGGTGTTTTACCATAAACTATAGATTATGTGACTATGACGTCATTGTTGACCTTCAGGACGCCCTCTGTTGTTTTCTGGCCAGCAAAATATTACGGATGTTTCTGTGACAGACCACATAAAATCTGGTTATAAATTACTTGCAGAATCTTTCCTGATCTAAATTGGTCACAAAATGCAGCTGGTAGCATTAGCTTATTATGCTTGATAAGAAAGTTAGTATTATTTAATTCGAAACAAAAGTTACAGCAAAAAACAGAATTTCTCCATGCAAAGTATAGGTGCTTTTGCCTGCCAGTTTCTCTCTTACACCAACAGGGGGCGCCATAAACATAAACAAATGTCACATCATCTATAGAGTTACTAAATATACTTTAGGATCCAATGAACAAGTGTATGGCACTTGTAACATTAAGTCATACTTCAAATTCAAAATGGAAGCCACATCCAATAATTTTAAAATATGCCCTATAACAACAAATACCTGCGATTAAAAATAGACATGAAGTACTTAGGTTATGTTGTTAGACACAATAAATGTATTTCTGATACTTTTAAAATTGTAACATGACGTCAATCAATATGGCAGCCAAAACGTGAACATCTTTAAAAAATACTTGACACAAATTTATAAGTATTACAACTTTCAAATCGAAATCAATGTGTCAATGACATTAAAAATGTACCTTTGATCCTAACCAATGTACAACATGCATTTCAATTTGTTTTAAATGCGCCAAAATCGAAATAAAACTAATATGGTGCAAAGTTGTCAAAATACCATAGGAATTACATTTTTCACATACTAAGTATATTGCACTCAATTTATAATTTGACACATTTTTATTTATCGGGATTACCTGGTATCACTTGGTTATGGTCATAGGTGCATTTCTAATTGTTTCATTGACACAATAATTTATACTCGAACGTAATATTTAGATATTTGTGTCAAGTATTTTTTTAAGATATTCACGTTTTTGGCTACCATATTGATTGACGTCATGTTACAACTTTAAAAGTATCGGAAATACATTTATTGTGTCTAATAACATAATCTAAGTACTTCATGTTTATTTTTTATGGCAGGTATTTGCTGCTATAGGGCATATTTTAAAATTATTAGATTTGGCTTCCATTTTGAATTTGAAGTATGCCTCAGTGTTACAAGTGCCATGCACTTGTTCATTGGGTCCTATAGTATATTTATTAACTCCATAGTTTGATAATATAGGGTCGAATAGATAATTATCATTTATGGCGACGCCATCTTGGATTTCTCAAGTGCCATGCACTTGTTCATTGGGTCCTATAGTATATTTATTAACTCCATAGTTTGATAATATAGGGTCGAATAGATAATTATCATATCTATCACGTTCAGCAAAAAATTGTGTATATACTCAACTTTACGGTCAGGCCATAACTTGGACCATATCTATCCGACTAACAATACCAAATCACAAAACAGGACTCCAAACTTGGGCCGCCTCTTTCCTTTTTAAAGGAATTTTTATTCGTAATTGGACCTTTCCGGCGCTCACACCGGTTTTGCCCCATCAACGGCAAGAATGGGCTAATTAAGAATAAGGTCTATTCGCGTGCTTCTATGAGATTTTGGCCTGAAATTATGCTTCAGGAGCATATGGTCCAAGACAATAATGGTCCTGGTGCATTATGTTCCTGGAGCATAAATAATCTGGGAAAATATTCTAAGTCAAATATGCTCCAGGAGCTTACCTGACTATGCTCCTGGAGCATAAAGAATATGGAGGAGACATTTTAAGTCAAATACTGCTCCAGAAGCATATTTGCCATATGCTCCTGGGCAATGTACTGTGATGTACAATCAAATTTGACATAGAGGAGAGCGTGGCCCATTGTTTATGGTATTCGCCTTTGTGCAGGAGGTCTCGGCGAGGCCACTTGCTAAGATTTAATTCGGATACCAAATTCTGGATTTGATTCCACAAGTTATGGGACCAAAAGCAACCCTAATAAGGACAAAATCTGATATTCTAGTCATTACTCTCTGTACAGACACTTACTACAACACGTACATTGATGGAGATTCATATCTTTGAATACTGTTGTTTACTTCCTTTCTATCAGTTTTTCGTTTAGAAAAAATAACTTTAAAATATGTTTACTCTTTCGGATGGATTACTGATACTGTCTTTAATCGTTTATAGTAAAACAAAATAGGAAAGAGTTCCATATGTAACCCCCTTTAAAATCCTACATGAAACAAATTATTTTTATTTATAGCCTTACACTAACAAACACCCTAACACTGAGGACAAAAATTAAAAAAAAGAATTTGTTACATGTAGAACTTCAAAGGGGGTACATATGGAACTCTTGCCATGATGGATATAAGACATTATCTATTTCTCTCCGACCTCCGAAGATCATGATGTGTTTATTGTGGAAATATATACTGCTATAGCTTATTCATATTCATACCTTTCAATTGGAAATTTCTATTTTGCACGCCCTTTCCTTTTTAAAGGATTTTTTATTATTTCTCTTATAATCAAACTTGGCTAGTAAACCCAACTGAGTGCTACACTGTCTGGTGTCACCGTGTCGGCAATTATCAATCGTGCGACATCGCAAGGTCTGACAGGGAACTTGGGCCCAAAACTTGGGAAGACGTTTCATATAGAAGTCCCAAGTATGCAAATGAGGTATTGCTATTTATTCCGACAAAATTAACACTGTGGAATCTGTGCGTGCGACCTCCAGTGGTGACCTCTAAAAAGTTTCACCACTGAAATCATTGATTTGAAACAAAGTCAGAGCCGGTTTGGAGCTCCTCAGGGTTGGACAATCAGAACGCAAGCCCTGCTGACAAACTGTAAGTAGAAATTCTACAATAAAAAAATTGCCTTTTTATCACTTATCAGATATTGATGTAGTCTAGAAGATCTGTCTAAGATCGTTCTAAGTTTCAACTTAGAACGCTTTTATGATGTGCATACTTGTAGAACCAAAATGCTTTGTATTACTTTGGGCAACCTTTTTTGGTTCTTAGAGGCTCTTTGACAGTTCAATTCTCCATGAAGGATTACTTTAGAACCAAGGTAAACATCGGTTGTTTAAAATTTTAAACAACTTGATTAATTTTATTCTAACAGTGTAATTCGAAAAAGCTGAGTATTTCGAAGAGTGCAAGCAATCCACATGCAATATGATTTATTATTGGGCCCTAATGATAATTATATTTCTAATGGTCAAAATCAATGCAGTATCTTTCATATTTTTTTTTAATGATCTTGATTTTTCAAAATTTTATGATGAGAATTGTTTGTAAGCTTTCCATGAATTCTGTCCTAGCTTTGGTGGGGTGGGCGAAAATTCTGGGGGACAAGATGGTAGTGTCGTTTGGGACTCAGGGGTAACCCTTTGCCATTTCAAAACTTCTTATTCTTATTCTTATTATTTTAATGAAGTCCAATCTTGCCATTTGAGGTGGGCTGGGGGACAAGAAAAATATTTGGGGACTTTCTTCCCTTCCGTGTCGCCATGTCTCACACACATACACACACACGCACATACACACACAGGAAACACACATACACACACACATACATCCTTGCAAGAGCTACATTGTGGGAGTTTTACTGAAATCTCTTAAAAAGACACTTTTTTAGACATTTTTTCAGAAAAATACACTTTTCCAAAACTATATAAGGAAGAATTTCAAACCTATATAGTTTTGAGATTTTTCTCTTAAAAAGACACTTTTTTAGACATTTTTTTAGATTTTTTCAGTTTTTTTTTTTTTTTTCTAGTTTTTCTCACTTTTCTTAGCCAAGAGGATTGCGCCGCAGGCCTATATAGTTACTAAACTAGAAAAATCCTCTTTTCTACTCTTTTACGGAATAAACCTCAATACTAGTTTACAGTTTATTCCGTTATAGGACAATTCGTAACATAGTAACTCTAGTAAAAATACTCCCACAATGAAGAAAAATACACCCACAATGTAAAAATACACTCAGAATGTCTCTTTATATTTGAAAATACACTCAGAATGTATCTCTTGTAAGTACACTCATACACACACACACGCACGCACCCCCACACGCACGCACGCACACACACATACAGGTACACACACACAAAAAATATATTATTTTTCTTCTGCTAAAAACATTTACCTCCACAAAAAATTATTTTTAAAAATCTATTTCACTATAACAGTAAATTACAAAATATGGCTAAGACCCTAGTTAAAAAATTGTAGTGTAAAATTGTATAGGCCTTTGGATTGATCAGTTTCTGTAAAGAGTAGAAATATATTATAGGGATAACGCATTATACACAGGCATCATGGCAACAATGGATAACCATCATTATTGGCCGTGTGTTGAAGATAAAAGCATTTAAGCGTATCAATCATAACTGTTTTCTTTGAGGGTTTGAGTTGAAGTTTATATGACAAATCCGACCAGCCAAATGATGGTCAGAATTGATCCGCCATTACTGGGGGGCAATCCAAACCCAAAACCTAACCCAACTGCAAGTGTACGTCTGTACCACTCTTTGATTAAAGGATAATTTCAAAGCTTTACAACAAACACTTAATCGAACATTTGGTGAATTCAAAGCAGGATGCACCCCAGCTATGGCTGCCAGTGAGGTGTTGGAATGTTCAAACCGGATTCGTGTATAGCGAGGTTTATAACATGAGTTAACTCACAGTGATTAAACCATTCTTTCGCTAAGAAAATACATATTTTGAAAGGACAGGACTGTGGAAGGATATATTTGAGTTGATCAGTAGTTTAAGCCTAATTTTTGTCTTTTTATATAAAATATAGCAAGTGCTCGAATTGCTTAAATTAATTAGAAATAATTGAATAAATAAGATCTTTGGGCACCATTCATATTGGGGGCCGCAATCTTTACGGGTTCTTCGTCAACTCAACAATGCAGATATCCCTTCCGCACACCTGCCACTGACAATGAATTACATGTACTCATATTTTGACCATATAGTGACGGGCACCACTAATGTCCATTATCAATCATTTCTACTAATGGTATTTCCAAGTTTTATTCATTTAAAGGGAGACGATGACTTTCCATAAAAAATGAATGCGCCCCTTTTTTGGAAACCGCGCCGTTTTTGTTTTGTTTTTTTTTGCGTGTTTAGAAGCTTGCAAAACGATATTAAACCACACATCAAGTAAAAAGTCCAAAACGCCGTCTTTATACAATAATGATGATTTAGTTAATTTTCTGCCATTCTATGTAAAAAACGGTTGATTAAAAAAAAAAGGAACGATCCTTTCTGGAACGACCCTTTCTTTTGAGTAAAATCTAGTCAAAGTTGAGTAAAACACCCTAACCAACGATAAGTACATTTACCCAACATGACTAAGTTTTACTCACTTATGACTAAGCATGTTTACTCAACGGAAAGGATTATTTCCATTTTAATCACCATTGCAGTAAAAATTTTAGAGTGATACAGCCAATTAGGACAATTCAACCTTAATGTTTTGGTTTTCTTTTCGACTTGTTTGTCCAATACTTTCTAAACGTTCTCAGTGTTGGACAACTTATCAAGTGCTGTATGCTAATGTGTATCCTAAAAAATCCGTGTGTCCCAAAACCGAGGAGACAATTGTGTAAACATATTACCCAGCAAATATTAATTGCCCTTGCCCTCCACTCCTGTCCTTTAATCATAGTTCTCTTGTTCCTTCTCCGCATTGATGGTTAATAAGGATTTTTTTCTTGTTTCTAACTGTCAATGGAACAGAAAAGAATAGTCAGTCTGCCAAAGTGTGGTCCGCGCGCGCCCTTTGCTTTTCGTTATCATTGCGACACCCATTGCGTTACAAAAGGAAAATATCCTTGACATTATAATGCTTTAAAAATTCTTGAAGATTTCATTGTTGGCCTATGGCAACCTACTTTTTAATGGCCTTAATGGATCATTTTTTTTAAAATTTGTTTTACCATAAAATTGTTGTCAGCACTGAATGATCCAGATGTCAAATCTGGTATAAAATCAATCTCACTAATTTTAAGGCTACTCATATTACCCACAAGGGTTGAGGCTAGGTTTTAATAGAGCTAAAGGCTGTTGGATTACAAAATAATTTAAAACACTACTTGTCATTGTATTTGCTTTGTATTTAAAACTAATTGTTTTAAATATAAGGTCAAACTTAAAAAAAATAATATTACCGCGAAAATGCGTTGCGCGCTATTAAAACTCCTTTATGGCCACAATCGGACCGAAAATGAGGGGTGTACTTATGTCCGTAAACTAAATCATGATGGTTATACATGATCAGGAGTGGTATGAACCGGCCCCCCCCCCATTCGGTGTTTTTGACTTTTTCGCAAACCTAATCTTAGGTTTTTGAATCTAATATAAATTTGACATTTCATATATTTATCAGCATTAACACATGGGTATACATTGTAAAAAAAATACTATAAATTTACAGGAAATCCTGGAAGCAATTTCTTGCCAACAAATTACCGTAAATTTACAGTTATACTGTTAAACATTAATTAATTTCAACATTCAAAACAGTATATATTACTATATTTGGTGAGTTAATTACAGGAGATTTGTGACGTGTGTAGAGTAAAAAAGCACTGAGACGACACCCTAACTTCAGTAGGCCTCTCCACAAATTTTTGCAGTGCTATTACTGTAAAATATACAGTAAATTTGAATGAAAACCTGAAAAAGCTGTATTTTACGGGGTTTTGTGGCAGAATTGCTGCCAAGATTTTCCTGTAAAATTTACAGTATTTTTCCCCTGTATTTTGCACTTAATCGTATAATTGACGATTCATCGGTGTGTAATAATGTTGTTACTCATTAAAAATTCAATAAGGCTCATTTTTTTAAATTTTGTCATTATAAGAGGCCGAAATTTGGACTCAAATTTACAGTACTCTTTCCTGTATTTCCAATTACAGCCAAATACTGTACGTTTGTTTACAGATTTTTCCTGTAAATTGCACTTGGTAATTTTTTAACAGTGTAGGCCCACTGTTTTACTTACCCCTTTAACCCTCGTCTACCTAAGGGGGGGGGGGGTGGTTTACCACCCCCCTTCAGTTTTTCTCCCGCCGGCTTGCTAAAACCCCCTTTTTTGGTGCCATTATTTAATGTAATTGTCAATTGTCCCTGTTCCGCCTCCTTTTAATCCAAAACAAACATCCACCGGGGTAAGGTAAGATACAAGGGGGATCCCAAAGTGATCCTCCGGAAGAGAAGTACCAACATGTTCCTACACAACACCGGAACATCACAGTACCAATAGATAGCTATGGTCTCCTCTTTCCATTATTACCAAAATGAGTACCAAATGCCTATCATTACTTCACAATATACGTCCATAAGTTTTGCATGTCGCAAAAACTGCCATTTCTCCATAGACACACACATTCAAAAAATTCAATTTTTCGCCAAAAGGTTAGGAAAATCAGATTTTCAGCGGGTGTTGTTGTTTTTGACTCTACTTGAGTTGGAAAATGACTAGTTTTATAATCATGACATCATTTAGAGCTATAATAGGGTTGTTTGAGGTCGCAACATTGCGAATATCAATTTTCCTCCACCCTATAATTCAGAATTTCGTACTTCCAACATATTACGTCATGGTTGACGTCATAATGGGGATGTTAGTACTTTTTTGGTACCAATGGAAAGAAGAAACCTCTAAGCGAATCCTTTGTACCAAATTACATGAATCAGGTGTTCAGTACGAAAAGTCACAGGGGGGGGGGGGTGGGTAACCACCCCCCTTCGGGCAATTCTTGTTTACAAAAATGGCTCAGTAGACGAAGGTTAACACTTACGTTTGCGTGTTTGTGATCCCCGAAGTCTCGTGATGCACCCTTCGGTGGCCACAAGTTGAACTTTTCCTGGATTTTACCTGGTCGTTCCCACATATGAAAAAAAATCACTCTTTTCATGCCATGTTATACTGATTAGGGTATATTAAATAGTCACAAAATTACTTATTAGGTATCAAAAAAAACCCAAACATTGTATTTAGAGTATTATTTAAAATAGAAAATAGGGTTAGGTGACATTTTGGAGGTCAAGTGAGCATGAGATCCACTTTGGAATCCAAGTGCAACTCCCATTCGACATGCACCACATTTCTCTTACTGATTTTGTAGTGAAGGAGAATATTAGCGTTTCATCTGAGACGAATAATAACTCGGGTTTCTGTACATAAGATTTTCGAAAACCGAAGTTGAGAAAAATTGTACCGTCCCAACATTTTAATCTGGTAGTTGTGGCAAATCATAGAAATTATAGTATGTACCATTCTTAGTTAGGAACATGATTTCTTGATTGATGGGGAGCCAGAAATCCTTGAATACTATTATGTATGGATATTCAAACGGATATATTTCTTGTGAGAATGGGTGAGATAAGAAGCTTACATTTTATTGTCAGAGATAAATGGCTAAAATTAAATTGACGGAAGTATGGTTTGTCTTGTCCAAGTAGTCTGCAGATTCATTGGGTTCCCACTGCACCCCCTTAAAATAAATTCTACACATGATTTTAGAATCTCTACAACATTGGCTTAAAGATTTTGCTTGTACCAAAATCAAATATTGTCCCCACGGGGTCGTTGGCGGCCATCTTGGATTAAGAGGATTAATCGTACAAAGTGGTTCAATTTAGTTGAAAGTATCTCAAATGATTCGTCTCACATGGGAATCAGAAAAATTATTAAAGTTTGGTATATCTGTGGATGTTCTGTTACAGAGATATGGGTGAACATGTGATAAAGGTCATGACCTTTTGATTGGTCATTTGTAAGGGGGCCCAAATTTTTCAAAAATACACGGATCTTGCAAATTTGTATCAAATGTAGATATGGTCATAAGCATTCAGAAAAGTATAGTTTGACTATCTAAGAGTTTAGTTAGTGGTAAATAGGGGTAAAGTTACCTTTTATCAAATTTGTATTGTTTTGTATGGGAATTAGGACTAATCCTCTTTCCTAACCGATGAACAAAATGGAAGATCTGAAATTATGGAAACTGTACATTTATAGATTGCTCATGCTCTACCAACAACTTGACATCAATTTGTCCAAGATGGAGCATTTTGAAAAATTTGGCCCCCGGTAAAATGACCAATAAAAAGTCAATGACCTTTATCACATTCAGCCAGATCTCTGTAACTGAACATCCAGGATATGTCAAACTTATATTTTTGTGCTTCCTTATGACGAGACGAATAAATTTGAGATACTTTTCAACTAAATTGAACCGCTGTGCGATGAAACCCTCCGTAATCCAAGATGGCCGCCAAACGACCCCTTGGGGTAATATTTGATTTTGGTAAATTCAAAAGCTTTAAGTATATGTCAAGAGATTTTAAAATCATGTTAGAATTTAGTTTTTAAGGGGGGTGCATGGGAACCCACTATAATCTGCTAGACTAAAATTTATATCGTAACATATTATCCTCGTTCACCGAACATTGCGAGAAGCTTACAGCAAAGAGAACCTCTACAACAAACTGAGTGAAGCAGTGAACACCTTGGACGAATGCCACTGATGCATATGCAGTGAAGAATAGGAGAGCTTGGGTGCAACGAATATGCTAGTCTTAAGCTTAAAACACAAAGTACTTTACAGATAACCTTGCGCAGATGTATTGCTATTTCATATTTAATCGCATATTACTTACTGTATGCATTTTCACATTCATACACTAAGGTAAAACCAATTTCACGACCTTCTCCTTTATTTTCTTTTTCCCTTTTAACCCCTTTTATCAATAATCCGTCGGAGCACGTGAAGTGCGTGGGAATTCTCTTTTTCAAATAATTGTCATTGAGAAAATCTTTTATATCTCCCTTGATTCTTTAGCACAATAGCTCACCATGATAATGTTGACTCAAAGGTTTCCCAGGGATGCCACCCTCAGTTGGTTTTAAACATCGTGTTTTTTGCATATAGGCATAATGTTTTACCAATCACTATTAGAGCATCGCCCCTAAGGTTTTGGTTATCGAATAGATACCAATATCTGAACACGGAAAATTCAGAGAAATATAACCTTTTTGCACATATGAAAGTCTGCCGGGGACCCGTTGTTGCGTGTACCCCGGGAGGGGTAAAGTTACTAGGGGGTCAAATGTTTGAACTGCTCTAAAGCTAATATAATAATAGCTCAATTATTCCTTATGAAGCAGGAGTAAAAAGTCAAGTTGGGGTCACATGCGTGTGGTGCTTCCTTTCCAAGATATTTGGGAAAATAGGCTAACGTCATTTGTTTATTCAAGAAAGGTCACCGTCGTTCAATACCAGATTTGTTTGTAAAAATATTTTTTTTTAAATGTTTATTATAACTAACCAAATATGAAATGTGCTTTTGCCTTTCGAGTCATCTCCTTGTTGGTATAATGGAGGGGGAAGCAAATTCCCTGTAGGACGCTATGGGGACGGGGACATTATAACCCCTCCCTATGAAGGTAAACCAACCTAATGCAAAATCCAAAGAGATTTTGAATCAGTAATCATTAAATATGTTTTTAATATTTTTTACAAAGAAATCTTGGTACTACACTGGTTGACCTTTCTTGAATAGCAAATTACCCTTAGCCTATTTTCCAAATATCTTGGAAGGAAGCACCACACACAGGTGGACTTCAATGACTTTTTTACTCCGGTACCTAAGGAATAATTTGAGCTATATTTCATTGATTGAGAGGCAGTTCAAATATTTGACCCCATAGTAACTTACCCCTCGCCTGGGGCTACACTGCACAACGGCTCCGGCAGACTTTCATATTTTCAAAGTTATATTTTTCTTTGAAATTTTCCCGTATTCAGCTATTGGTATCTCGTTCGTCTAACCAAAACCTTCTCGGCTGACGGTCTATATGTGAAATAGGCCAAAATCGATGACTTCAATAAAAAATTACAACTTAATTTTTTTGTCTCTTTATGGAACTTTCGACAAAGGAACTCTCAAAAATTTCAATTCTTAAAATCCAGAACACATAAAGCTTCCCAACAGAACCATAAAAGGTGCCATAGGCCTACAAAAGTTTAAGAGAACTCTTTTTGGTTTAACTGACGAATCTTACGGGGTTCCATATAGAACAAGACTTGAAGAACCTCTTTGGCGCCATTTTTTGTCTTGTCCCTGAGCTTGCTCAGAGCAAGTAAAGACTAAGAAATCGATGTGTGTGTGTGTGACAGTGTGTGTGTGTGTGTGTGTCCAGTCATTTTGGTTAACGTTTTGTAATTTGTTCTATCCTGCCTAAACGCTTGGGCCAATTTCAGCCATATGTTTGTATGGATCCATGTGTGAAAAAAAAACATAATGATAAAATTTGATGACTTACGCCCAATATTTATTAGTCTCACCATGATGAGGCTCGCTCGACTGCAGGCGCCTCGCTAGTATTTGTCAACTCATAGCTCGACCAATAAATATGGGCCTCAATCATCCAATTTTATACCAAACTCAGGCCCAAGGTTCAATGTAGGCCTACCTCCGATTGGGGTGAGAAGTCAAGTGCCCGATTAGAGGGGCATTCTTTCAAAATCTATCAATTCGTTTTTCTGTCACAAATCAAATGCTACAATCACCAAACTTGGTCAGTATAAATTGACAGGAGGAGATTTTTTTAGGATACAAATTTCAATTAATTTGCACTTGATAGGTCGTAAAACACCTATACCAAGAACGTTTCGAAGGTTTATTGGAGAAACAAAAATAATTGCCTGTTATCCTAATTCCCATAAAAAAAATGTATTGATTTTTCTGTCGTGCACGACAAAAATTCTCTAAAAAATCCTAAAATTTCTAAATCATCACCTTAACACTTATTAAGTGACCAGGGAAGGTCCTATGGACCTCAAATTTTTTCGCGTGGCCCGCTTTACGCGTGGGATTTTTTCGCTGAAATTTTTTGCAATCGTCTGACTTTTAAATGCGCTTCTTTTCATACCAAAAAAATAAAATTGGGCCAGCAGTTAATAAGTTAATTAGTGAGTGTTATTGAACGATGGCGTATTTAGCTTTATCGCTTCAGGTCTGACCTAATACATTGGTAAGTATTCCAAAGTATTCAAAAAACCTGGGTTCACCTATCTTTTTAAGAAATGTCGATTTTGTGTATATATTTTGCAATTTATCATAATGATCTCTTAAAAAATGGACACACAGAAATTAACTTTTTTCTGAAAATTCAAAATTATAAGGGTCAGTATAAGTGCACGGTAAAACAGTTGCAAAGTTTGTCACATACAAAAAATATTGGGTTTATGGCAATTTTTAGATCACTCTTATACATAATTTTATTGTTAAAATGTCCCTTCTTATCTTGGCTATTTTTTTTATAGAAAATACAATTTTAGGCCTACCGTAAAATTTGCAAATAAAAATGCAAATGCGGCATGTTTCCCCAAAACAAGAGTACATACCGGAAACCGTCTTTTTTAGCCTTATTGTTATATTGTTATTATTATTGTTGTTGTTAGGCCTATTGTTATTGTTGTTGAAATTTTACCCAAACCAGAAAGTCAAGGCTTATTCTGGTGAATGTATTATACTGTGGTGGTAAACGAATGCATGTATATATAGCTAAAGACCGATTCTTTTTTTGTCTTGTTGAGGTTAATACAGGCATCAATGCAGACATGGTAAAAAGCAAATAAAGTATGTGCATGCCAGTCAAGCTGCAAAAATCTTATATTTCACTTATTCTTTAACCAAGAAAACCAAACAAACAATTGCCATTGTTTGCTCAGGTCTAAACTTTTCAGTAACTTGATATTTTCGAAAAGAATGGAAAAGGTTATGTTGGGTGTTGGAAAGATTTAATTATAGGGATTTTTGTTTTATTTTGTTCCGTGCCTACAGTGATTCCGCCAGCTGTATACGTGCATGGAAACCACTCCTTTCTGGTTCGTGATTCGCTGTCCATTTTTTATTTATGCAGATATTTTGGCGGCCTTAATCCTCGGCGTCATCTTATTTCTATTCTTCCCATTCTTATTATACGTCGACACGCTGAAGGACCTGCTACGAGTTCAAGGTAAGACAATCATGTATGCTTTCTCGTGATGGTGCTGACAACTTCCAATTTGGAAAAAAATGTGCAATTTTTCATAAAATAATCAACAATACGCATGGATATTTTGTCTTAAAGTTCATTTTGAGTTTGGAGAAATTTGGATTTTAATGATATCTTAATGTAGTAAACAGGGGTCAAAGTACAAAGTTGTTTGAATCTGGTTAAAAGTAACCCATGTGGAGGTCAAACGTTAATTGACCGTTTACGTTTTGGCTTGTGACTTTAAAACTATATTACTTCTCAGATAGGTCAAATTATACTTTTCTTAACCCTTATGACCCGAAGATACAAGGGTGTATTTTTAAAACATAAATCAAACAACTTTTATATTTTGACCCCTGAATCCAAATAACAGCCAATCCAAAATAGACTTTGAGGTATAGTAAAAGAGCCAAGCCACATGTCATTCTTTTATGAAAACCCATATAACACACTTTTTTTCTGACACACTTATGAACTTCCGGAAACCTTAACGAATAAACCTGTGCTTTATTCCGTGAGGTTTTCCAATCCTATTGTCAGATCGGTCAGGTTACGGAAACTCCCATCGGCGACTATTTTGTATTCTATCTACACAAACCTAAAACACTGGGATCATTGCATTGGTCATTTATCGGGGTAGTAGTCAACTATGCAACTACTCCGAACTAGTGGTCAAATTTTTTGACCACAAAAGTGGTCAAGTTGGCCCTTTCGTGGTCAAAATTTAATGAATTTTCTGAATAATGATTTTTCAATACGATTAAGTGCCAAAATTTACAGGAAAAAAATACTGTTAAAATTTCACCGTACCAATCCTGGCAGCAATCTGCCACACAACCCCACAAATACCGCTTTTCCAGTTCAATTCAATACGGCAGGAAGACGCGAGGTGTCACTTTGCCACTGTTGTCATGGTTGTTGTTGTTGTCTGTTGATGAATGTTTTAGTCTGATTGTCTGTTGTGAAAAGGGTAACATTGCCTGTAATACTTAATGGATTTACCCGAACTTGAGTCATAGGTCAGTGCCACATGTGATCCCTCAGTTTGTTGATGAGGTCAATGTTCACATACCAAAGTCAAATGTCATGGTAGGTCAAGTTTGTAAGATAGGCTGGAAAATGTAAAATTGACCTTAATTGAAAAGTGTGAAGTTCAATTGGAACAAAACTGGTTACTGGATATTACATGCAAACTCTCACTTTGTTTATGAGGTCAAAGGTTCACAATCAAGTCGACCGATCTATGAGGCCATATCATTCACAAATCCGAATTTACTTACATGGAGCAAAATTTCATTAAAAAAAGTGGATTTTCTCTCGTTTTCGTGTTGTCCCACGTTAACTCCTTAAAGTGTTGTCCTTTCATGTTCAACTAACTCCTCAAACGAGTGGAAATTCACCTTTTGGAGAGATTTTCACTATTTTTGAGTAGAAATGCTCTTTATGTTGTGGATCACGAAATGCCGCTTTAAAACTTAAAAAAAAAAAAACCCAGATTTACGTAGTTAAATTGTAATAACTTTTAAAAAAAAAATATTTTTAAAAAAATATTTCCAATTATTTTTACCTTCAGATACGCCAAGTCATAGCAGAATGGAGACGGAACCAGGGTCAGCCGAGGCTGGCAAACTCATCTCTGATTATTTCCTAAACAAAACTTTTCTGAAAAGACCACCATTGCTTTGGGTACTTGGTTAGTCGTACTTGTACCGGTGGTTTTACTCCTTAAATACCTGAGAAAGAAAACTGGTAAGGTGTAATTTTGTTTTTTTTAATTTTTTAGGTTTTTTCTTTTTTTAATGATTAAAAATAAATAGAAAAGTTTTTACCCTAAGTATTGCTGGTTATAACAAACGTTTTAAGGATCAAAATAATTTTTAAAATATTTAAAGATTTAGAAAAAATAATAAAATTTTTTATCTTTTTAGAAAAAAAAAACGAACACCATATGGTTATAACAGGATAAAAAAATTACTGTTGGAGTGATTTTCCGTTAAAAATGAAATTCCGGATTTTGTTATCGTATTTTTTTAATTTTTAAACCTCACAATATATGGCCTGGAGAAAGAGGAAAGTGAGAGATTGACATGTGCATAATGTATGTGCATGTGTGTTGGCGTGTGCACGTTCTTGTGTGCGTCTGTGTGATTTTAAGGAACTAAATTTTGGTTTCAATCAATATTTTCCAAGACACCTAGTGAAATGAAACTTCACATTTAGCAGCCACCAGGAAAAAGATTGCCTCCTCAGGTTCCGAGCCAAATACCAGTTGTGGGATGTGCATTTGAGTTCAACAAGGACCCCCTCAAAGTTCCTTCTCAAAGTCTTATGAAAAGGGTTTTTTGTTTGTGATATTTTTGTTCTGTTTTTTTTGGGATTTTTTTTAATTGTGAATTTTTAAAAATTTTATTTTTTGCATTCTTTGCACTTTCAAGGTTGTAGAGACCTGTCTGTGAGTGACAGAGCTGAAAAAATAATACAGACGATCTTTGTGAGAAAAGTCGATTTGGCCACTTCCGATAAAGTGTGTTCAAAAAGTCGTTTTTCGGTGTCATGCACAGTTTAAAGCATTGTTTTTTGCCAGTTAAAAATTGAATATTTATTATATAAATTATACTTAGGAGTTAATGTTTTCAAAATGATTTGATATTTGGTCATTTTGGAGACCAAACTTGAACACTTATCGGAGAAATGGCCTGTAGGGCCATTGGAACGCTTTCGAGATAACTCTCGGCAGAATAATAAACCATGTAGTTATAAATGTATTTTGGCTTGTTCGGGCAGGCCGTGGGGCCGCCCGTGTGTTTGTGTGGTGGGGGGGGGTAGATTGGGGCGATCCCCCCAATTTTTTTGCCCCCATTTGCCCCCTAGCCAGAAGGAACGGATTTTTGACAAAAATTAGCGATTTGGGTCCAACAGTCTACCAATTGGTTTGATATTTATTGATATGATGTTCCTCCCTCCTGGATGTTTTCCATAGAAGATAATACTTTGTTGAGAGATGCTTATCCCCCCTTTAAAGAACAAACCAATTAACAGGGCCATACGCAAGATTTTTTTTTGAGGTGGTGCGGGACTGCGAAAAAGTGGGCCTTTTATTTTGCAAAAGTTGACCTAACCAAACCCTCTAAATGTCCTTTTTTGACCTTTTTGTTTGAATAATTTCAAACATCACAAAATCTGGACTTTTTGTCGAAATTTCTCAAAATTTTGGACATTTTTACAAAAGATTCAGCAACCGTGACCTTTTGCCCCTTTTTGTGGGAATTACGGGCCTGCAATGAAACATGCAAATCAAATTTGAAAATACTGACTTGATTCTAACTTCAAATGCTCATGTCTTTTTTCAGTACGGAGACGTCTTTTCTTTACCATGGTTGACAACCGTTCACCTACTGGTAGAGCTGACGCAATGGCGATTATATTTAATACAAGTAACGATGAATTGAATGCAGAGATATAATAGGATATGGCGCAATGACCAGCCCACTCTACGAAAAGATGTGCCTTCAGTCTTCGCACATCGGGTAGGCCAGACCTCTTTAACTCCTTTTGAACTCGGTACTTTTTCATAAGCAACACCAACCACCCCAACTGAACACCCTAACTGAAATGGTCTGGAGAACCACCCCAAGCTAAGTATCCCTGGTCTTTTATGTCTCCCTGCATGTAATCCAACACCACTCCAACATCACCTCTGCGGCTGATTAATATATCAGATGACTGGTATAATTGATAATGGTGATTTTGTTCGTGTGGTAATGCTAGACTTAAAGAAGGCTTTTGAGCAATCGACACGAAATTTTGATTAAAAAAGCTTGAAGGGTACAAAATCTGTAACCAGTTTATCAATCCTTTTGAAGTTTTTCTTTTCTTACAGAAAGAACCGGGTTAACATAGACCTGCACAATGGTTAAGGTCCAGTTCTTCAAATGTTTATGTGGGAACTCTACAAGGGTCCATTCTGGGCCCCTCTGTTTTTATCAATATACAATATGATTTACCTAAATTGTATCAATAATGCTAAAGAAAGTAATATGCAGACGATATATCGTCAAATAATTGATGAACATGTTAATTACTGTCGGAATTGGTTTATGTTACATAAACACGCCCGGGCTGAATTTCACTTAAAGTGCTGTAATTTTTATGTGTATGCAAGGCAAAGACTGTGCTAACATTGAAACATTGATCTAAATGTTAACGGGATCAGGTCGATCAAGTCCAGGAAAGAAGGCACCGTTGACGTAAAACCGGGTCCTCGGTTTCCTTCCATTGACATCTACTCTGCATCCTTCGTCAAAGTCTTATCGCTGTGATTGTTGTATATTGGTAGTATTATCTGGGTACTGTTGGAGATCACTGTTACGCTACCTTTAAACAATTCAAAACCGATCTGCTAAAAAATTACTGGAGCATATTCTAATTTTACTTGGGCTTCAGCCACTGAGGCAATATCCTCATTAGACTAGGATCCAAATTCCACTACTTGAGCGAATGCATTACAATACATATTACAATTATGAATGAGCTCATGCCAGCTTATCTTAGAAATCGTTCTGTTTTAACCCCCTGATGTCTACCGGCCGATTTGATTGGTTACACATTGGGTTATATGATATATCTAGCCAATCAGAGACATGGTAGGAAAAACTTTAAAAGTTTGCACAGATATATAGGAAGTTTATTTTGATTGGTTACTCAGAGGTTATAAGATGCTATATCATGTAATGAGCCAATCAGAGATACTGTAAGAAAGGTGGTAGACCTCGTTGAGAATCTCAGAATGGTTTAGGGGATCTAAACCCTACAAATTTCAAAGCCAAAATCGGATTACGAAAAGAGGAGCTTATGTAAGGTACTGTGGTGCAAATGTATGGAATTCTATGGATAGTGAATTGAAGCAAGCTCACAATGTTCATCATTTTAAGCAACTTTAAAGTCATTAATTTGATCTGATTATTGTATTTAAATGTTAATGTATCTTGCTCATCTTTTGTTATGTTAGCAATACTGCATACCGTGCTAAAGTTATTCCTATGCAATTTTGATTTTTTACTATGTCTTGCGTGTTTTTACATTCTCTATTTAATCGCATTGTATAATAGACCCTTACTGAAATCACTTCCACAAATTTAAAAATAATTTGGGTGTTTATATTTTGTAAAAAAGGGAAAAGGAACTAATATTATTTTCCTTGTAAGGTTAACTTCTCAACTAGTTAAGTCAAAATCCTCAATTCCGTGACTAATCTTTGGCAACGATTGATTTGACTTCAAAGGACATTTTAGAAGGATTTTAGCCCACATGTCCCTCTGGAAAATGTCGGCAATTTCCACAGGAGGGGGGAGTAAAGTTTATACAGGGGTAAATTTTAAATAATGGTCCAAATAACGTTTAGTATAGCTCAAATTGTTCGTGTGGTAACAAGGAGTAAAAAAAGTCTTCGTGACCTGTCTGTAAAATGCATCGTTATGGAGATATACAGCAAAATAGGCTAAATGTCACATGTTTAGTCAGCAAAGGTCAAGGTCTTATAATGGTTTGATTGAGTTTAAAAATCGATAAAATTACATTGAATTAAATTATGTAGGGTATACCTACACTTGTAGCATCTCGAATATTGTCCCCCATTGAAGTGTGTGGGGAAAGTGCCCCTCCTCTGTAACCACGGAGGAAAGATGCCAAGAGGGCAAATATACCCAACATACTTTAATTCAAGGTAATTTTATACATTTTTAAAGATACTTTTAACTCAATCGAAACAGTATGACCTTGACCTTTGCTGAATAAATGTTTGACCTTTAGCGTATTTTGTTGTATATTTTCATAGCGATGCATTTACAGACATGTCACCATAGACTTTTTACTCCTTGTTACCACACGAACAATTTGAGCTATACTAAACGTTATTGGACTATTATTTAAAATTTACCCCTGTAGAAACTTTACCCCTCCCCTGTGGAAATTGCCGACATTTTTTCAGAGGGACAGGTGGGCTAAAAACCTTCTAAAATGTCCTTTGTAGTCAAATCAATCGTCAAACCTTACTTGCCAAAGATTAGTCACGGACTTGAGGATTTTGACTTAATATTAACTAAACCAAGGATGCTGACATTACTGCCAGCATTATATCAAACTTGTATATGTGCTAATCCCGGCTAATTCACATTTCACTTGTCAGATCAACATCTTAATACAACCCTGAAGCAGGGATGTCAACACATTGATTTTCCGTGGCAGGAATTGGACCCCGACTGCCACCACCTCCACTCTTGCTGTTTTACTGTTTTTTACGGAATGTAAACACCCAAATTGTTTCAATATGTGGAAGGATTTCAGTAAGGGTCTATTTCATTATGTCTGAATATTTTTTGTCATTGTGGCCCTTTAAATAAAGCTTATAATAATAATAATAACAATAATAATAATAATAATGGTCGTATAATAATATAATCAATAATGTATACATTTATTAGTTGATGTATAGAACAACTGACTATGATTTTTGTTTGTTTGTGTTTTTTAGATTTGGTGTGAACAAAAACGGATTATTAAAGGGAAACTGAATGCTAAAGAATATGCATATCACGTTCCCAAAGTGAAAAGTGAAATAGAAGAAGTCATGGGAGTCTGGGCGAAGGAAGAAAAAATTGGTATGATTTCATATTAAGAGAGTATTATGGAACGCTAGAACGGACATAAATCATCCACTTGACGCTGTGTATGTCGAGTTTAGCGCTTTATATACCGAGATCACCCCTATGTCGAGTTTTAGCGCACTCAATATCGGGTTTAGCGCGCTACATACTGAGATCTCCTCTATATATTTATATCGAGTTTTAGGGCACTAAAACTGTAGAATTCCAGATTACCTCTGTGTACGAACTTTACGCGCTTTATATCCAGATCACCTGTATAATGTATCGAGTTTAGCACGCTAACACCGAGAATTACTCTATAAGATATATGGGCACTGAGCTTATATTATAGCACACTGAACTCGACATGTATAGAGATGATCTGACATATAGCGCACTAAACTCAACATGATTTATGCTCGCCCCGCCGTTCCATAAGTATAATCCCTATTTAGGCTTAGATGTGGGAATGAGGTACGAATGCAATTTTCATGTAAGGAGGAATTTTCTCAGCTGGGAACTTGAATGCTTCTCTCATATGATAGAACAAATGAGGGGTAAACGCAAATTTTGCTAATTGAAAGAATAGTGACCTATAGTTATCATTAAGTGTAACCTGTTACTTACTAAGTTTTGTTTGAAATAAAGTAATACTCTTATAAAAACTACTCGAAAGCTTTAACCAACACAACACGTCAGGGCGGGAATAGGGATTTCGTTCTTTTTTCTGACGGATTTATTGAATTGTTTGAGATCAAAGCTCATGGTCTATTGGGTCAAAATAGTTTTTTATGAATAAAGTTCAGGCTTCAGTTAATAATCGCTCGTCCGAAACACGAGACACATGAACCATTATTTCGAGGTCATCGCGGGTCACTGAAATCAATCACGTCAAAGTTGTAGTATGGTCATGAAACTTGGCGAATTGAACATTCGATCCGGGCATCGATGCCAACACTAGCATTTTGGAAGGTCATTTTGAGGTCGCCAGGGTAAGGTCAAGTCACTCGTTGTTAGGGCCATGAATCTTGGTGGGTTAAGTCAACATTTCCTACCATTTGGAGGTCATCAGGGGTCATCTAAGACCGGATCAGTCAAAATTGTTATATAACAAGGCTAAGGTCAAATCACTAAAAAGCCGAGAGCCGAAGTTAGTGAGATGAATACATGATTTTTAGAATACAACCTGAGTTGAATTTACTTTACTGAAAAAATCGAGTTGTTTTACGTTGTATCTTCATGCAATGTTTGGAGAATGATACTTAATTAGCGCCTCCCTTTTTTACATAGCAATTACACAAAGCTTGGTATTCTTCTGATTTCAGTCGATTCTGGTGGTGTTTTTTTTTTGGTATGAGCCTCCAACACCTAAAAAGGATATAGCCCCATGTTGTATGAGCAGCCGCTGGTACATGGTTATTAAATCAATTTATGCCAGAGGGGCGTTGAATTTGATTAAAACAGAATGTTCATTACTGTATATAGGTTTTAAATATATTAGGTATTTTTCTTTCTGTTTAGATCTCTACAAAAACTTCATGGAACTAATCGTCTTTGTTTCTAGTTACTGTCTTCACGGTAAGATTTATTAGCCTAAATCGATGTCACACACCCCCCGACGAACAAACTCAGGTCCCTGCACAAACTCAATGACCACACATGAGGCCGGCCACGCAACACCCTACTTAGTTCACACTTACGACTTATGTCAAAAGTAGGAGCGAAGTTTGGCTAGATTCAATACAGGGGAAATTGCAGTTCACAAAACCTATGTTCAAAATGCCATTATACGAGAGACACGACGCATTCATTTTTTGCGTCACCGACGCAAAAAACTGAATGCATTAAAACAGAGTTTGTTCGCAAGTGGTGTGAATCTAAAAGAAAATAGTGCAATTATACCATAAGCTAAGGGCCTGGCATTGTCTTTTAAAGGGGTTCTAAATATTTGGGGATGACGATTTTTGATATCCTTGTACCATTTTATCCATTGTGTCTCACGCTTGATAGAAATAGTGGCTTGGAAATAGTTCGGATTCCAAAAAAAAAAAAAAAAAAACAGCCTAAACGACACAACACTGCTGCTTCTACTGCTGCATCTATGGCGACTGAAAAATAACATATTCGTTTCATCTTTTTTATCTAAAATTCCACATTCTCGATCATTTTTCTTTATTAAAAGTATGCCTGATACTCATGTTTATTGTGTTGATTCTAATTGTTCGCGTTCAACAAAACAACAAAATCAAAAATACAAAGTTTTTTTTGTAAAAAGGTGGGTATTTATTTAGACCACTGCTCCTATAAATCACTAAAAGCTTTGAAATTCAGCATCGTTTTCCCCATTTCTAAATCAGAGCAATGAGATTTTCTGACGTGAACGCCTCGATGCGTTTTAAACACTGTTAAATGTGTTAAATGCCACTAAGGCCTTTAGAAGCTTAACACTATAGTGTTTATTGTGTCTAAACACATCTGAACACCTAAATGTTCAGAAATTAAATGCTTAGACATTTCTCAAAGTGAGACAAATAGTGTTTAAATACGTGTTCCGATCCAGAACACATGGACATAGAATGATTCTAATTTCTGAGTCCTAAATACTTCGTTATTTGCATCCAATCGTAGGAGCTGAAATCCGTGCCGAACTTGATGTAGGAATGGCCCGATTGTATGAAGTCTTGGACGAGAATTTCAACTACCTGCAGTGGCTCTTCCCAGAGTGGGTTCCGTTCCCGTACAAATTTCGCAGGAACCACGCCCATAAAGAAATTAAAAGCATATTTCTCAAGGTAAATTATCTGTGATTGTCATACTGTATTATTTAAAGATAAAAGTATTTATTGTCCATACTCATTATAAAAAATAACATCTTTAAAACTTACATGCGTGGTCTTTTTTTCTTATTAATATCGTCCATAATAAGGTTATCGACCAAAGACGAAAGGAACCAGGTGAAGATAATTTGCTTCAGCATCTTATGAACGGAAAATACAAGTAAGTAAGCTGACTAATAAAAAGTTAATGAATAATGACTAAACATGGATTGCTTTGAGCGTATAATAATTTATATATTATAATTGAGTGTATAGTAACAAAAATTAACGCGCATTCAAATTAAAAGCAATGCTAACATATTTTAGTAGAGTGCCCCCAATTTTCATTTTTTAAATAGGCCTAGATTTCTGTACAGGTTGTGTTGGTAATATTAGTGTCTAGTAAACTATACCTATAAATATAATGCTCAAAACTGTGTATTTCCCATAAAAAGATCGGATTTTGATGATTTTAAACCATTTTTAAATCATTACGTTTAGACATAAATGTATTGATTTTGACATAGGGGCCTAATCATTATATTAGATGAGTTTTACGATTATTTATGATTTTCCATATTCAGGAAATGAATTTTGTTAATATATTGGTGGAAGTAAATGTCGAAAATAATAAGCATTCTGGTCGACACCGTCTGATCAGTAATTTGATAGACTTACAAGGTAGAGTAATTAAATATTGCTCGCGCCAAAAGGCGCGAGCTATAAGAGATGGCTTTCGGACATCCCCGGGTAATTTACCAGCGTTGCAACCGAGGCTGAGACAATGATATATTTGAGATGTTTTCAGATACATACATCTGTGATATACTGCTAGAAATATAAACAATAACAATCGCTGATTTGACCAATAATTATGAATAAGATTTCAACGTGACTCATTTTTTGTTAACGATAGCATATGACTTAATACATGCCCATTGACCAAGGCTTATTTCCTTTAAGAAATCACTTCCTGGTGGCGCTATACCTCAAAATTGTCTATGGGCTCAGACGATGGCGGCCAAGACTCTTTCAATATAGCAACTCACCAAACATCAATGCAGCCATAAAGCACAAATTGATTTAGGCATAAATAAAAATAATAAATTGATTTATTGCCGGGGGAGGGGGCAACCCGAGTTACAAAAAACGCGAGACCTGGGCAGGGCAGGTCTCGAGACTGGCAACATAGGGTATCAAATTCAACCTATGTATCTGTCAGTGTCACATAGGGATCACATTTGACTTTTCAGTCTCAGATAGAGTATAAAATTAGCAGGACTCAGTTAGAATATTGATTTTAGATTTTAGTGTTGATATCATGCTCAAAACAAAAACAGCCCATAAAATAGCTCAAATGGACTGTAAAATCCCAGGTTAAAATTCCGTTAAAATTCCAATGGTCATATTGCCTGCATGCCCCGTGTGTGTCTATGTCTTGTTGTTAGATGAATTGATTGCTAAATTGATCACTACATTGATTAATCGACTGATTTGTTGACCTTTGTTGACCTTAGGAATTATTTCAATGGTCGTACTCTTTCGGATAGCGAGGTGTCGGGGATGTGCATTGGTATACCCCGCTGGCGTACATACATCCTCTTGTATAGCTTCATGGATGGGACTTTTCCTGGCCAAACATAAAGACATCCAGGTAAATTCAATTTTTTGGTTTCCAATCGTATTTCATAAGATTCTTTACTTGAAGATTGTATATGTGTTAATCCGTGATAAATTAAACAGTTAATTCATCCAGAAATGAAAATCTGTACGGATACTTCATGTCTAGTAATACGGAGGTTGCCGGTTCGAGTCCGGCCAAGCGCACATGGGATTTTCAACACTGTGTGCGTTGGCCATATTCAGGGAATATATTCGTCCATCTTCCTATACTCAGTTCTCTGTCGCCAGTCGTATTCGAACCAGCAACCTATACCTTTTTGTTACTAGAACGCTTTTGCCTCATGAACTGGCGTTGTAGAGGGGTGATGGAGTCGTTTACATATAGATTTTAGCGTATTGCTTCAGCCACTTGGCTTGCGTTTAAAAATTTAATCGCGCGTGTGTAGGCGTGACTGTGTGTGTGTGCGCGAGCGCGAGCGTGTGTATGTGTATGTGTGTGTGTGTGTGTGTGTGTGTGTGTGTGTGCATTTGGGCATTTTGATTGGGTCATCGGGTAAAGACAAATTCACTCCCGATCTTTCTCAAAACCTTCAAATTATGAGCATATCTAAATTGCATAGCTGCACTCCAAACTGTTCTGTGAATCAGACTTATCTCAGAGGCCATGTAAATCACACTTTCTGTGTTTTTTCTTCAATAACAGGACAAATGCTATGAAGAGCAGATAAACATTGCTGGCGAGACCATGGCCCCTGTCACTTTTGACCACGGTACTATATACAATGCACGACGGATTAATTAGACGGCATAAATTCTGCATGAGACTTTTTGTAACAACTTTGAAAAATCTAAAATGCGAGAGGAGGTTTTTGATACAAGTTGGGGCACAACTTTTATATGTCATATAGCCTTTCACCCATACTACTATAATACCTACCCCCCAATGTGTTTTCCACAATTAAAAAAAAAGTAGTCACAGTTAGCATTTGTGGCAAACAGTGGTAAATGTGAGACATTCTTTCCCCTTCTGGTCTTGTTCCGCTTCCTATACAGCTTTTTGTTTTATGCAAGCGGCCATGTATCTCGACCCCTTTAAAATTTGTACAGGAACCAAATTCTTTTTTATTTTGGCCGTTTGGGTTAGGGTATTTGTTAGCGTAAGCTAAGGCATAAATAAAAAAAAATCTTTTCCTGTACAATTTTAAGGGGGTACATATGGAACCCTTTCCGATTAGAATATAAGTTGCTATAGATTTGCGTACTTTTTCTTGACCATGTCAAATCTATTTGAAATTTATGATAAACCCATTTTGATTCTAAGAAGATAGATATATATACCCTAAATAATGTATTTTTTGTGTGCAGATTTTTTTAACTCCTACCTACATCACAACACAATTGACGTCATTGAAACTTTACTGGCCATCCCATGAGTTGAACCTGGACTTCGGTTTTATTATCCTATCTCTACTCAAATGAGCTAATGGTCAGATGTTGCAGAGCAGCTGATGTATATATATATACCTTCAGTTTATAAATATGAATACCCACATGTTTGAGCCTTCTTTCTTCATGATTTGTTTTTGTTTTGTAAAAACTGAAGAGATTGGGAAAAATTGAAAGCAATAGGAAAAGAGGAAACATCTAAAATTGGTTTTAAAGATTAATGTATGTCATTGCTCGAATATTTGTCATTAAGCCTTTAGGCACAATATGTTTATTTATGGATTTGTCGCAATCCCTGATGAAGTTTCTCACTGTTTACAGCGCGTCTTTCTGAGTATGTTGAAGGGAAATAATGTCCATCCAGGAACATAAAGACTAAGTCTGGTTTTAAACCAGGTCTAAGTTAAGACCCCTTTGAGAATATACCAGTGTAAGCGTGAGTATGGGCATTGTGCTGTCCGAGAAATTTAAAGGCCTAACTGTGATTAAATTCGTGTATACTATTAAAAAGATTATTCTATCTATTCCAAACTTATATTTATAGCGTATTTATCTTGTTTTTTTAGATCCAAAAATGGACTGCTCATCGCGTCATGCAAGAACCTGCGACTCGTCCACCACTCATGTCACTCATTCGAAGGTGGCAGAACCCTAAGTGGTAAGTTAAGCCAACGGTTTTTGTTTTTGTTCCGTTTTTACAATGGAAAGTTTATATGCCATCCAAGGATGTTTAAGGCTTCATGTCCTGATTACATATATTTTTCATATATAATGATTTCTAGAAAGTGCGATTCTTACTAACTAGTTAGATATTTTCTGCCATTTAGAATAAACTTTGAATAGTGTTTTGGGCGTTCCCATTATCATAAAGTTGGTTTTGTCAAATAGCTTGTTCGCTTTAACCTATTTTAACCCTTTTCAGGAGTTTCCCTACTGTCACGTCCATTTGAGGATATAACCTTGTGGTGTCATCGGCATACAATACAAATTTTAGAATAGATGACGAATTAATGAAATCAGAAATGCAAATAGAAGAGGACCAAGAATTGAACCATGTGGAACACAAGCTCCTTCATTGCCACACAATTCAAAGCACGCAAAACACCTACTTAGCTTACAACAAAACACCCATCTCCCACAACGCCAATATGTAATTGTAACTGTGCACAAACGTCCAGTGCAGCTATATATGTAACATCCTTGTCTCTTATTGCAGACTTACAAAGACATTGTGATACCAGCCGGTCACAGTTGCCGTTTCGCCCACTATGAATGGGCGACTTCGTGAGTCTGGTTGACGACGTCGAGGAATTCAAACCAGATAGGTAAGAGAGACAATCGGAACTACAGTGTCAGAATTGATATGTAACACTCTTTGTACAGGGTTGTCAAAAAAGGTTGAAGGTTGGTGATCAGAAAAAAAAGAACCTCAGTGAAGCATTCTCTCCCATTAACGGATGAAAAAGGGGCACTTAAATGGTTTTCACTTTGGGTCTTCATATGATCAACGTAAAGGTTTCAATTTGACACGTTTGGAGGCGTCACTCATGACACTGAACACATTTAGGGTGTCATATGACCCATTTAAGTTGTCAGTGACACCTTGGTTTCAGAATAACATCTTTAGGATGTCAGAATGACGCTGTTAGGGTGTCAAGCCAATTAACACCTTTGGGGTCACATTTTGAACCCAAGGTTCCATTACTTGGCTTGACACCCTAAATGTTTTCCAAGGTGTCATGTCTGGCTTGACACCCTAACGGCGTCATTATGATACCCCTAAAGGTTCCAGCTAGTGTCATCTGAACACCCTAAAGTGTCATCTTAATGTGTATTCTTAATAAGAGCTCTAGTATTAGAGTGATCCCCTAAGCTGGGGAGAATTCCCCGCTCTTGCTTCACATTTATTATCCTGTTTACTTTTTTATAGATGGCTGAATATGATTCAAAGGCCAATGGGCAAATACAACTTTTCTCGCATTTGGTACGGTCGCACTCGATGTTTCGGCGAAAAATCGCCTTCATGGAGATAAAAACTAATGGGCCGAGCTCTTGCGAAAGTATGAAGTAAGTCTTGCCGATGGGCGCTGCCCAGCGTCTGCTTACAACTTATGGTTAATAAACGGACAATGGCTTCGTTAAGTTTACACCTCGCAAAGTTTAAGTAGCTTTCTCTTACTAAGTTTAAACTATAATGAAAAACTGTTGAATATAAAAAAATACTTAATTATACTGTTTTTTTTTACCAGGAAAAAGGTGACGGTGTGTGAATAAAGGCAGACTCAGCTACTTCGAAATATATTTTTCATTGTATGAAAATAGAAGTATAATCAAACTAAACTTTAATTCCAAAGTTTGAGTGAATCGATTTCATTTTTGACCTAGTAAACTTACAGTGACGTAACATTACCATAAATAAGATGTAGAAAACAAAATGTCGCGATTGTGTGTATTTTCTATCTGTGGACATCGATTGAGCGAACTCTTTTACATAGTGAATTATGGACAAGTACGGTCCTATGTAGGCAACCACGAATTGAAGTTGAGGACCGACATCTCAGGAAATCGAGGGGTCAGCCTTAAATGAAAGAATCTCCGTTGCAAATTGCGAAGAACGGCTCAATGGTTATGAGCTGTTATGGCGAAATTTCGTTGTTCAGTCCGTCCTCCCGATGTCCCTTGTCTGTACGGACGCAGCATGTGCTAACGTTGGCTAGCTCTGTGGTCAGTCACAAGATCTTTAAAGAACGACTTTTGTCAGAAGTTGTAAGGTGGATCTTTGTATCTTTGTTGGGTAGAGGGTCAATGGGAAATAATCGTTTACAACTGACTGCTGAAAAATGGGTCAAATGTCATGAAGGTTTATGTGGGATCAGTATTCACAATCTCAAAGCAAAAGATAAACCTATTGGACCTCGCTTTTGTGGAGCCGTAGGCCTATATCTGGATTTAGATATAGGGCCCTTCTGGATTTGGCATCTCAATTTATGTAAACGACGTGAGCATTTCACAAGGTCTAAGATAGATTTTTATTGCAACCGCACAATATTGATTTGTAGGGATATAACCAGAAATCTACTCAATCAGGAGTTATGTGAGGCCACTCGCAATGCTCCGAAATGCCAAATAGAAAATATCAACAGCTTCGCAATCTGGCCAAACCGCTTTTAAGGGCAAACTGATTGTTTAATGATGATTAAATTATACTTAATTTCTTGATTTACTTAGAGTTTAGTTCCACCTTGTTGGTGATAAAGGTTAGTCAGTGGCATATCCAGAATGGCATAAATTAGCTGGGGACAGGTTAATGCGGACCAACGAAAGCCCAACTGCCTAATTAAAATATTTTCTCGTAGATGGTGACCGATGTTAATGAACGTAAAACTGGAAGATGGAATGGAGTGCATATACACCTGAAAAGGTGCAGAAAATAAGCTTATTTATGTATATAATGCACTTTTTTAGAACCTACTACTTGCCTCAAAATGATTAAGGTACAATTTACCTAAATACTGTCGTTTTTCCTAATCATAGAACATCATGACAGTTCTAACGACTAGCGCAAGGTGATTGCGTTATAAATGGCATAATGTGATGACATATTTAATGTTTAATATTATATTTTAATAATGCCATTTAAAAACGTCATAAGTCGATTGCAATTGCATATGGTGACTGCATATTAAATGGCATAATGTGATAGCACATTAAATGGCATAAGTTGATTTTAACGGTATAAGGTGATTGCCAGGGAGATTGCTTATTAAATGGCATAATATGATGTATATTAAATGGAAAAAGTGGATTGCAATGGTATAATGTGATTGCATATTAAATTATTGCATAAAAAAGTCGATTACAATGGAATGTGATTGCATATTAATGGTATAATGTGACGGCATATTAAATGACATAAGTGGTTTGCAATGGTTTAATGTGCTAGCATATTAAATGGCATAAGTTGATTGCATTAGTATAAGTTGATTGCATATTAATGGTATATGATAGTATATTAAATGGCATAAGTTAAATACAATGTTACAAAGTGATTGCATATTAAATGGCATAATATGATAACACATTAAATGGCATAAGTTGATTGCATATTAAATGGCATAAGTTGATTGCATATTAAATGACATGTGATAGCATATTCATTTCCATAATGTGATATTACATCATATTAAATATAACATGATTACATTTAAAATGGTATAAGGTAATTGCATATTGACATGTGATAGCATATTCATTTGCATAATGTGAGAGTACATCATATTAGATATAACATGATTACATTTAAAATGGTATAAGGTGATTGCATATTAAATGACATGTGATAGCATATTCATTTGCATAATGTGAGAGTACATCATATTAGATATAACATGATTACATTTAAAATGGTATAAGGTAATTGCATATTAAATGACATGTGATAGCATATTAATTTGCATAATGTGAGAGTACATCATATTAGATATAACATGATTACATTTAAAATGGTATAAGGTAATTGCATGTTAAATGACATGTGATAGCATATTCATTTGCATAATGTGAGAGTACATCATATTAGATATAACATGATTACATTTAAAATGGTATAAGGTAATTGCATATTAAATGACATGTGATAGCATATTCATTTGCATAATGTGAGAGTACATCATTAAATATCATAGCGTGATTACATTTGAAATGGTATTTGAAAAGGTGTCTATATTCATACTTCCATAAATAAAACCAGTTTAAATAGAACTAGAACGTTAATAGATCTGAAGAATGTGTTTTATTCTAAAAAAAATGACTAACATATACCGTACCTAATTACGTTACACTCTAAACGGATAAAATAATCGTGTACAAATGGTTGAACAATTTGATGAACTCTACTGATGATACCCAGCCAATAGAACTTTGAAAAAACTGTTTATAGACTGCGAATACGTCATAATACCGGGTGTCTACAAAAGAGAACCCTTTGGAAATATTTTTTTTTCGGTGTCGGAAACCTAACGAAATGCACTTTTCAGATGTGTATAAGTTGTATGGTTTACTTTTTTCTCTTCGTGAAATAGAGGGCGCTTTGATGGTTCTCTCTTTTTTGAGACACCCGGTATGTTTTTAAAATGACCGTTGGTACCATTTGGGTCAAAATTGAAGGTATACTTCTCAGTTCATATACAGATACAAATAAATTTGCATATGCTTGTATTTTCGGGAAACTATGCATTAATGACACTAACACATAGGCCTATTCCCGAAAATACAAGCACATATTATTTGTACTAGCTGATTTGAATGGGAGCGGTCGCATATAACGCAAAACTTCAGACATTACAATATTTTCTCCAAGCCTTTTCCCGTATTTGTCTTTTCGTGTTAAGCCAAGAGCTTTCAAGATTTAGGCCCCCTATCTCAACATGAGATACGAAGCCAGGTGAAAATTTGTAAACTGCAAATGTGCAAGCCAAGGAACTCACATGCACCCTCGAAAAGACCCCTCAGTGGCGTATGAGGATGGGGCTATGGAAATGAGGGAATCCTCTTGGGAAGAAGTTGAAGTAAATCGGGAAATTTTGTGGGAAATCAGGAAAAGTCAGTCGTTTTTGGACGCTACCCTCCGATCGGGACGAATTTTCCCCTGACCAGGTTGACTTTCCCCCCTGAACGCTCTTTAGCCCCCTCAGAACTACTGCCTATACGCAGGCTGGGCCACGTATGGGTACCATCTCTAAGGACACGTAGAGGACCAGCACCCGCTACTCCATTAAACATGTCCGTCAGGGGTTAAAGCGGGGTAAGGGGCGGGGGGGGGGGTGGTCCCATTGTAGCTTATACAGCGTATGTTCTAGGCGTAAGTTAACACCAAGGCACATTAGTGTCACCCAATTACACCCTATATATATTTTCAAAATTTACTATTGCCATCCAATTTAAAGATTTTGAAATCTTATCCAAACACACCTACCTTTTAGAAAATGTTGCCAAATTGTCACCCAATGACCCTATACTTTTGAAAATTTACTATTGCCATCCATAGACCCCCATTTTTTTTTTACAATTTTGAAATCTTGTACCCAAAGACACCTACCTTTTAGAAAATGTTGCCAAATTTTCACCCAAAGCCCCCACCCTGAAATTTAGCAAATTTTCACACTGAAAAAATCACCCTTATTTATGGGCGATTTGGCTGTTTTGACACATTCTCTATCACCGAATACCCAAGCTTTGAAAGCGCTAGCCTTAAACCCATATCACTATAAGTTCATACGGTATTCCCAATCGGAGGTGAAATTCATTTTTAAGTGCGCTTCGCACAAAATTCAATTGCATCTGTGTAATTTTGGGGAAAACAACCCACAATTTGCAGTTTTTTTAAATTTTTTTTTTGGGGGGGGGGGGACTGGGGGAAGAAAAAAATTGCGGGAAATTGGACCCCTCCCTCAATGTCCCCCCACTGTGTTGGAGCAACATACTACACATTGATATTAAAACCACAAATAAAAGGTCAACGAATCCAGCAATTTATCGCATGTATGGAAGTATTGGTGTCTCATTTTCGCCTTATCCAAAACGAGCTTAAAAACCTAAGATAACAAAGCCTATCTTGAGTTTGCGATCTGTTTTCTTGGGTTTATATACCAACTATTCGTTATCTTGAGATTTGTAAACACAAGATAGGGCTCATTATCTAGGGATAACAGATATAACAAACGTAAACCCCCAGATAATGCTGTAAACCCAGTATTCGTGTTATCTGGGTTTTACAACCCTAAACCCTAGATAACAAACCGTAACCCCAGTAAAGCTTGCTAATCCAGGATATGGTGCGTAATCTGAGTTTACAAAGCAAACCCCCAGATAACAAACCTAAATCTAGGACAACGCCGTTAACCCAAGATAAGGATCCTAAGGCAAAACCCCAGATAAGGAATCGTAAACCCAAGATAAGGCTTTGTTATCCTATATTTATGATCGTTATCTAGGGATAAGGCGAAACTGAGACACTTATGCTTCCATATTCGTCTTATCCCTCGATAAGGAGCGTAAACCTAGGATAACAAAGCCTTATCTTGGATTTCGAATTAATGTATCTTGGGTTTATGATTCTTTTTCTGGGTTATACGGTTCATGAAAACTAGGTTGGCTTTGCAAACTCAAGAAGATACGCTCCTTATGTAGGTATAGAGATATAGTGTAGGATGTACATGGTATGGCATAAAGCAGCCGTCGTGTTTTTTCTGTTAAAAGCAGAATTCCACTTGATTCTTTATCTTTTGGGTGTAACTTATTGGAAAAAAATATCTTGGATTTTTTTTCAAAACGTTTTCAGGGTGTCAAATCCAAGATGGCCGCCAAATACACAAATTCCATTATAATTTGTATTCTGAACGTAATATGAGGTCCAAATTGACGACAATACCCACATTTTCAATACCACAGAGTTCAAAAGCAGCTAAATTCAATATGGCAGTCACATTAAAAACTTACGTGTACCTGGTATCCAAGATGGTGTCCAAAAATGGCCGCCAAAAGCTATGTTATGAATATAAAAGCTACATCAACACTAATCAAGATGAAAATAGGATTCAGATTCATGGGTGTATGTATTTTTTTGTGGTACTAGGAACCTACATCTGACATTTTTTGGTTAACAACCTTCAAATCCAAGATGGCGGCCAATATGGCCGCCGAAAGCACTATAACAGCTAAATGGTAATTTAAGACCAAAACTACCTGAATTATTAAACTTATGGGACAGTAACATTGTATTTAATACTTGAAGACACAAGAAACAAATTCCAACTATTTTGTTTTGCTAACATTATTTGAATTCAAGATGGCGGCCACCGTAAGTATACTGATAATATATAGTAAAATCTAAAATGATTTTCACATAAATCCATTTCCTCCATCCAATTTTTTAGTAACAAAAATAACATTTCGATGCAATCCTTTGGACCAAAGGACCTCAATTTACCATTTATGTTAAATAAAAAAACTACTTTTTCAAATTAAGATGGTAGCTAATTTGGCTACTTAACACTAACACAAATTATGTTATACCCATTCGGAAATTTGAATATAAATACAAATGAAGTCAACTATTAGATACTCTTTGACACAGAAACTCATTCTATCTCAACCACTTAATTTTTTTCAGGGCCGGCGCAAGCTATGCGCCAGTGCGTGCCCACTTTTTGAGAAGCAAAAAAAAAAAAAAAAAAAAAAAAAAAAAAAGAGCGAGAGAAACGAGAGGAGAAAGAGAGAGAGAGAAGCAAAAAGAGAGGGGGAGAAAGAGAGGAAAAGAAAGAGAGAGAGAGAAAGAGGGGAAGGGAGATCGTACGAAAAGGTGGAATTGAAGTTTCGATTGTCTTAAATAAGTATGGGTATCAAAAAATTAGGTAATAATGGCGGATCCAAGGGAGCGTAGTCCTTCCTCAACTCGTGAAAAAAAAAAATCAATGCGACAATGAACTTAGCCTACTTACGGAAAAATACTTTTCACTTGGAAGGCAGTTTCCAGCAGCCGTGATATTATCCGGGATCCCGATAATAATTATTATAGTACAAAATTCCTTCGTTTGGACACATAGACATGTTAGAGCTTAACATTAACAGTATGGTTACTAGCAAGTTACCAATGCAACTGTGTAAAATCTCCAAATTTTTGAAAAATTGGGGGGCTCTTCAAAAAAAGTGCTTTAATATTGCTTTAAAAATTATCCTTCAAATAAAGGTGGTTGTGTTTTGTGTTCACCTAGGGAGGGGTAAAACTCGAAAACTGAGCACTTTTCAAAGCTGCCACTCCGTTAACTTGCATATTCAAATTGTCAAAGTGCATGAGAAAATGTGTTGTGGAAAGCGACATGGCAAGGGTTCGAGCCTCCCGCACTCCCACCTCGTGTCGCTTGATAATAGGAATTCTTCACGAACACGCTACATATGAGTAACGTGATTATACAAAAAGAAATCCAAACTATACTTTACTTTTACTTTGATCACACCAAATATAACGTGACGCCTTCACTATTTCAAATGTTTCATCAAATTTGCATGAGGAAAATGCGTTTTGGACAGTTTCGACACATTGAAAGGGAGGCGGACACCACTACCACACCCTTCGTGTCGCTTGATATGACCTCTCATGAACATTTAACACGAGAGCCCATCTAGAAAACCCAAATTTCCCGGGCCCTCAGGCACGCACCATGGAAGTCAAGGGGGGGGGGGTGGTGAAATTCACCCACCATACGAACTTTCCCCACTTTCCAGTAAAAAAAAACTTAGCCCACAATTATAGAGGTTTAAAAACACTTGCACCTTGGAAAGCACAAGAAAAAAAAATTGCCCTGCTTACTTACATAGGAAAACACTCTATAACCCCTCAAATTTACAAAATGTTCCGTTAAAAAGAATTACAGACCTAACTTAAGTGTAGGGCTTTTAGAAAACCGGGATTAGGTTATGCAGATTGCGGCGATGCAGTGACGCGCCCTGCCTAACCATGCCCAACTGTGTTCGGAAATGTGACCGCATGTAAATTCAAAGTTCACTCTTATCGATCGATATCGGTCACATTCATGACAGCAGCTGGGCCTGGGCGCGCTCACTGTTATCACCGCATCTGCATAGCATAAGCCCGGTTTTCTAAAGGTCGTAACTACCTTTACGCCAAAGTTTCGCCCGCACCACACACCCTCATCGCTTACGCGGCACATGGCTGAATTGCGGCCATTGCATCAGGCAAGAACTTAAACAAGTTGATTTTGCTTTGCCAAATGGTTGGTAAGCAATATAAAATACTATGGTACATCAAATGTCATGAAAAAAATGTGTTTTGGAAAGTGAACATAGCGTCCCGCACTTTGCCCGCAATCACCCCGGCAGCTCGATATACATTACGCGTCTATCATTGAAACCTTTGATATAACAAATATTAACCCATCAACTATCTTTTACTTTTAAAACCGTGGATCATACTTTATGTGGCATGTGTGGTCCAGGGATTGAGCACTCGCCCCGCAATCAAAAGGTCGTGGGTTCGAGTCCCAGCTGCCAACGTTTGTGCACTGGAGTAAGGCGTTTACCTCAATTACTTCCTCTCTACTCAGGGGTATAAATGGGTACCAGGATTATTCAATGCGGGGAAAGTAACGGACTCGCTGTGCGGGAGGAAGTGGCGAACCCCCCCCCCCAGCAAAAAATACACGCAAGCGCGCGCGGTATGGCACGCTCACGTTCAAATCATGGCGAGTTTCCCTAGCATGTCGAGTTTCATGCGCTGGAGATCGAGTTAAAAAAAAAAATAAAAAGTTTTTTAACAAAAAACAAAAAAACAAACAAAAAACAAACAACAACAAAACCAAAACAAAAAAAAAAACAAAAAAAAAAAAAAACAAAAAAACCACCCCGCTATATGTCGAGTTTACAGCGCGGCCTATCAAGTTTGAACTCTATGTGCCGAGTTTTTTAATAAAATCATGTCCAGAATAAATCATGCCGAGTTTAAAAAACTTTTTAAAATTTTTTTCAACATGTGCAAACTGCACATGATTTCCTGTCTAAACATGAGAAAACTCGACATGATTTTTTTCTCAACATGAGAAAACTCGACATAATTTTTTTCACATGTCGAGTGTTCCTCATGTTGAGAAAAAATCTGTCGAGATTTTGAAACTTGGCATGGATTTTTTTTGGACATGAGGAAAAATGGACATGTTTTATGTCAAAATAACCATATAGGAGCAAAACTCGTGTATAGAGGGACAAACTGGACAGAAGCGCGTAAAACTCGACATATAACGTGCCACACTCGACATATGGCGAGGCAAACTCGATACACAGCGCAAGAAACTCGACATGCGCGGGAAAACCCGCCATTGAGTTGATACGTGGAGCGTGCCATAATGGAGGCGTTGGCCCAAACGTAGGAAAGAGGAGGGGCACTCCGCGCACGAGCTTGCTCGGCAGAGACTTTATTACAACTTATAAGATTCAAAAATTGTTGCTATCAGATTTGCATGGGGAAAATGTGCATTGGAAAGCGAACATCGCACCTCTCCCGCACCCTACCCACAGACAGGCTTTATATACGAATTTCCACGAACACTTTATGGCTTAGTTCAAACAAACATCAACATATATATTTTACTTTTGAAAACGTTGATCATACCTACAGGAGTGGTCCAAAAAAGTTTTTCACTTTTTTGTCTTAAAATGTCTCAAAAGGAGTGTGGATTATCAAATTCGTTTTGTTGAAGATATTTAACCTACAATAGCTGGTTAGAACTGGTAAAAATGACGTTGAACACAGAGCTCAAATAACACATAAGGCGGCTGGGTAGAGAAAAATAGTCAAAACCACCACTTTGCACACGCGTTAGTCTGTGGGGCAATCTGCCATGGTTAACATATAATTCAATACCATACGTGAACTCTAGCCTAATAATAATTAATAATGGAAATTTATAAAGCGCCAGCACTCCGGCCACCGCTGCCATCAAGAAATCGTCACAATCATTTAGCCTACAGGTCGCGCAGCCGGCCAAGCGCACCAACCTATCCGCACGAGATTGTAACGTTGCCCATAAGCTCCCCATATCGTTGGGGTAGACGAAGCAATCTTGCCCAGGGATACAAACACGTTGACCACAGTGGGGCTCGAATCACGATTTTAACGGTTCTACTGATCACGCTTTTCAATATAGGCCACTAGGCCACACGTGCTCTCAAAGGCCTACTCAAGTAATAAACTATTGACCACCCTTCAATCATGAAAATGGACCAAAGAACCAACGAGACACTGGATTACACGTGGCTCAGTGTTTTAGTTCTAAAATATAAGGCAATTTACAACTGAGGAAAGTTTTTTTTTGTTTTTTTACAGAAGAGTCAATAAATCGGGTGTGAGTCAAAAAGATTTACACTAATTTTGTTGGAATTTTTCTACAGCAGTGAAAAATAGTAACAAATATGGAGACAAGTACCACATATAAAAACTGATTATACCACCTACTAGAGAATTTTGAATTTTGATTTGTATTTGCATGCAAGTTATGCTAAACTTAAGATATGTACCCATTTTTTCACTCTGTCCACGGAAATCACTGTTGGAATTTGACCAAAAGAGACTTTGGATTGGTCTACACAAGTACATAATGACATTCTTTGCTTGCTTTGATACCTGTGTAAATCTTCATCAAGAAATTTTTTTGAACTATTCATATTCTGAATAACAAATGATGGAATCTTACACACAAATTTTTAAGCCAGTACTTCAAAAGTTCGATTAATTTTTCACTATCTTTTTCGTGGGAAAACTGAAGCAAAATATGTAGGTAGTCCTGTGCAATACAGCCGGTTGAACCAAATTTTTCCACCGACTCCTTCTAACCTTGATGGGGTGGGGCTACGTTGGGGAAGCAATATTTGAACATTAACAACATTCAACGTCCATCTGCCCTTCCCTCTGGCATCTGTCATTTTTTTCCTCTCTTTTCTTTACTCCATTTCTGCTGATGTCCTTTCCCACTTTCTTTGCCATTAGCTTAAGCTTACATGTATTTTCCTGGTCAGGTCAGGCCCACGGGAGTGCGGGGACAATGCGTCCCTTCCCCGCCAATGTTACACTTTACTGTCATTGACTTTTACGAAATCTATCAAAAACAGTTGTACGGATTAGGTATGGTTACTTTAGAACAAAATACAAAAGTAAAACGGCTTAAAAAGAATTTAGATGATAGTAACTCAATGGCTTTGCTCCTGTGGAAGTGAAGAATTGTACAACGTGGTCAATATGGTTTTGCGGCTTCCGTTAATTTACCATATCGCAATATGCAGAAAAGGTAAACGTTAGATTTTTTTACCAATTATAGTGGACATAGAGCTATTGTTTTCATTATAAAAAATAATTTATCACTGTTTAAATATTTTTTAAGATTTTTCTGAAATGCGCGGGTAAATTATTTTTGAACTCACCCTGTACCAAGTCTCATGACGGGGTGGCGTTGGTAATGTTGAGTGTATACATCTTCGCTATACTGATTGAAAACTATAGGGTTATAGACTTACGGTGTGCAAAGTGGGTTGTCACCTTTTTTCTCCAGATGGCGGCTATTTTGACATTTCAGGTTTGCTTTAAACGGCCGTTTTCACCGTTACCAAACACAATCTTTAGTTATAAATATCCTCAATAAATTTGATATGTCTAGCCACATTTGAGAAATTTGAAAAAAATAAGTGTAAATTTTTGACCACTCTGTATTAAAAAGCATTAATATAATACACATGTAAAGAGAACCACTTACAAATTTCAAGTTGTTTCTATCAAAATTGGGACAAAACTTGGTGATGTAATTGTGTTACACACTAAAAACGCCAAGTCAACTATGCACCACTTAAAAATGGGTCAACAAATTTGACCACAAAAAGGGTTCATTTCACACGTTTTGACCCAAAAATGGTCAAAACATTTAACCCAATTTTAGTCGGTGCATTATAGTGGCTTAAAACGGGGTCAAAAAGACCCCGTTGTGTTAAATATGTAGGGTGTAGTGTACAACTAATTATGAGTTGTCCCGAAAATACAAGCACAGTTCATATGCATCTCTATAATAAAAGAACTGAAAAGAATGTGGCCTTCAGGCTTGACCAAATGGCACACCAAGAGTCATTAATGACTTATTCGCAGTTTACATGAAAAAATTTAATCAAGTTATTTTGGGAGACATAGTATCGGTAGGGTTCAACAAATGGTTCAAGTCATTTGTACATTGTCGTTGCCAAAAATTTTGAGGGTACATAAAACCCCATTTACCCAGAGGCGTTCGAACCAGACATTTTGGGGCGGAGAAAAACATTATTGGGGGGGGGGGGGGCACACAACACATTTTGCAAAGATATGAACCCGTTAGATTGCTATACTCGATTCATCTGATATGTGACCCCGTACCATTCTTGCGGAGGTGAAAAATGCAATGAGGCGCAGGGACTTCGTTAATCATGTTATTGGAGCAATGTAAGGCATTCAAATTACACTTATCAGTTTTTTCGCTTTTTTTCGGGGGGGGGGGGGGGGGGGCACCTATATTTTCAGGGGGGCAAGGCAATATTAAAATTTGTCAGTATAGTATATGGTTATGTTAATCACTAATTTTTCAGGGGAAGATTCCCAACAGGGGGCAGCTTCCCCCTGCCCCCCCCCCCCCGGTACCGCCATGACTATATAGTCATTTAAGTTTTATACAACATTCACACAACCAACACCAAACCACACACCAAGTTGGTATAGCCACGCCTGTTGCAGCGGATGATGCAATGTAATGAAACTTATAGCAGAAAGCAAGACCCAAACTTACAATTTATTACACAGAATATTAACTACTTAAGAAGAGCACGGGACAAGCCTAGCAAGGGTTAGGTGAAACGGAAATCAAAACACATGTGTCCTGTGATTAGCGAGCTACGAAAAACCACAACCCTAAAATTAAAATATGGGGGAAAAGTGGAAACGTAGACTGGACTTGCAGGATCACCCTTCCAGGTAGGGAAACACAGGTAACACTATCGGCGATTTTAAGTTGAACAATAACGCCACGCGGCAACTCTCCCTGCAATGCTTTTGAGAACCCCAATAAAATATACGTTAAAATTGTACAGTGTGATGCGACAAACGGACAAGAGTTGAAGTGAAATTGCCACACAACACGGGACCAAGCGTATTATAACAATTCACATCATTCTACTCATAAACAAAGGAATTTCGACCACTTACCACACTTGATACAACTCATTACACGTAAACAAACTTAAAATGATTAGTCTAATTCGTAACTGAGACTCAACCGCAATAAATCTATATTTAAGTTTTATACATCCATTCACACAACCAACACACCACACACACACCCAATTGGTATAGTCACCCTGGGCAGCGGCTTGAACTACAAAGAACGGGCGCAAAAATGATTTAAAAGGGACCCCATACATTATATAAATAAGAAATGAAGGGATTACTGTACACTTCAAAGTACCAGGGACTTCGATAATGAACTTACTACATAATATCAAGAACATAGCCATCTTTGGCAGTTACGACTTCCGCGGCCAGACGCTTCTTAAATAACGATGACGACCCGCATTGGCTGCCGCGGCGGCGCCACCAGCTCTCAAGCTATGAACACAAAAAATTGACACATCCCCAACTATAGGTTGAAGAGCCTGATGAATTAATTCTCTGACCTTAGATAGGACATGGGTGAGCGTTGCCTTACTTACATTTATAACCATCTTTAGTTTTTGATAAGTTACGGAATACGGAAAAATGACTTATCATTTACATGGGCCGGCACTAACTGAAAAATAAAGTTCAAGCATGGCAACCGGACAGGTGTCAGAATATGGCCTCGCTAAAAGACAGAGGTTGTCCCTTCTCTGTATGTCCGTCTTGCTTTTGGAATATAAAATTTCCAAGAATGACGAATTGAAAGTTCAGGTGGATCAAAAATGCATTTGGCAAGCTATTAAAGCGTAAACCCGGCTCGGAGATTAGTATCATGGCTAATGTACGAATATTCAACAGGTTTTAATAGATCTGTCAGAGCCAGGGAGGAAAACCATTTTCTGGACTGTGCAAATACAAGTGGATGGTCGTTCCGTGAAAAAGGTTTGATAGGCAATTCGCTCAAACCGGAGGAGATTTAAAAACAATGTCAGATTTCGTGGATCACAATTGAAGTTTGCCATTCGATGACGCCCAAGATAAACCGGCTAAAGCACTCTTAATTGGAGATATTGAACTTGCACTTGTTACTGATGTGAGTCAAATATAAAAGCGATTACATACGGTTCAGCTGGCAATGGAAACTTTATCATGCTCACCAAACCACACTTTAAATTTCCAAACAAGCAAGGAATACTGTTTGACGGTAGCAGGTGCCCGAGAGTTTCGTTATAATGCTTGGTAGTTGTTTAGCAAGAGAATCTTATTGATGATTGTCTTTAGTTTAGAGAAGCAAACCTTCCAAGGCTCAACTTTCAAAATATGGTTGGGGAATCTGCCACGATGGCTCGGGGCACCATATTAGGGTAGTCTCAGTATGGCTTCCGGATGGTTACTGGGAATTGGTATATGGTTCTGGAACTTGAAAAGCTGCCGTGCAATAACTGCGCCATGTCAGCCCCCCAAACACCTACGCACGCGTAACATGTGTCTGTGGCGACTGGGTAGGATCTGTATCTTGGCATACAAAAGGACTGCGTAGGCAACCAGACAACAGTAGACAAACTAGGAGAAGTAGCGGTGGATGCAGGAAAACTCCTAAATCTTTTAGGCTGCCACCTGGTTCTTTGAAGACGCCTTGAGCTTCCTAGCTGCTCTAGTTTCCGGCGGAACGAGTCGCGATCAATCATCTGAATCCTCGGCCATTTCTTTAGATACATATTCTTCGACCGTGGCCCAGCCTGACGGACTGGCGTCTGCGATACGAATCAGTTTTTGCCTCTTCTAGAATGTCCTGCTTAATCGATTCTACCTTTGCCCCAACTTCAGGAGATGTCCGTTACTGACTTCCTCTAGTGATTCCAATGTTGACTGGTTGAACAAATACTGTTTTCTATGTCCTTCACGTTTCCATTTCACATTCTGCGATGCTGCCACTGATTTCAATTTTGCCTCAAGTTTTGAAGCTACTCTGAAAGCTTCTCATCTACAATTTGTTCCTGACGAGCAGTAAAAGTCTTGGAACAACTCTTGAATGTCCTCCTTGGTCGCGGGAGACGAACTCATAATTAACAAAGAGAAGTAGAGGCAGAGAGCGTAAAATTGTACGTGGTATGCTGGCAACGGACAAGCGTGAAGTGTAATTGCCACACAACACGGGACCCAGCTGATTATAGACATTCCACACTCATTCTACTCATAACAAAAGGAACTATTCGACCACTTACACACTTTGCTACACACTCATTACACGCTAACAAACTTAAAATAGATTTATTCTAATTCGTAACTGGACTCAACGCAATGAAATACTACTATAGTGCGTTTCCATGTATTTAGTGGGCAGGTGAGTGAGTTAAATGACTGGCGTATCCTCTAAGATAATCCGGTGTGGCACGTGCATCTGAATTCTTTCATTTTCCCGGTAGAGCACCTCTCCGACTTATTGGAAAGGTCCAAAACTCCAGGGGGACGAACGTATTAACGCGAATCGAGTATAATACTATCCATTTATAACTTTTTTCTGGTTTCATTGGGTGGGGGATCCCGCCCCGTGCCCCGCTGGTTACGCTACTACAGATACCAATAGATGGTTATGTAATTGCTATTGATCCAATTTTTCAAAATTAATAAGAGAAAAGGTGATTTATATAGGTGGCTTTAACAGAGCTCTTTTAAAAGATGATACGGATAAACCAACACATAATTATCTGGATTTTGTTTATTCATTCCACACAATTTATAAAAACTACACAGAATTTTACGGAAAATAGAGCTACTATGATTACAACATATTGCCAATGATCTTAATTCTATAACTCAAGGCTTACAGACAGCGATCGTTTGCCAATATTTTTACATCCATTTTTACAAATTTAGAAATAGCAAAAAACGAAACCACTTCTCGTCTCCCCGTAAGTAAACATGTTTCAAAAGCTGAACATGCATGTAAATTGTAAACAATGATGTTTAAAAAACCATTAGCATTCACAAACAAACATTTAGTAACGTGGGTGAGCAGGATGTTGGTCGGTACCACCCGGGGGGCAAAGAGGCAGTATACCACGGACCTCATACTATGACATCCCGAAAATGTCTGATGGACATTCTGTAGGGGTACTGTAAGTGAGCTAGGGCTGGCAAACGACTTATACAAGGGTTAAAAATTGAAAAGTGGTCCAATGTTGTTGAAATGCATACAATGTTCGTATGATCACAAGATTAAAAAAATTGTAGTGTGTGCTATCTCTGGACATCCCGTAAGGGAGTTAATAAGCTGAAAACCGTTATTGTAGGTCAAAGGTTAAATGTTAGCTTCTACAGGGGTAAAGAAAAAAAAAACGCTACGATTTCAGTGGAAATGGTCTCATATTGTTGTAATGTTATTACAATTAAAAAACGGGAATGTTGGACCATCTGCAATGTGAAATTAACAAGTTGCACTCATTAGTCCTACCCCTATACCCCTATAGGGGCTGGGGTTAAATTTGGGTTGTATCTTGGTAATATACATTGTTAATTGGCCAAACTTACTTATTTACTTGTGATACATTACAAATTAATATGAGACCATTTCCACTTAAAATTGAAGAGTTTTTTATATTTGACCCCGGTAGAAGTAAATTTAACCTTTGACTACAATAACGGTTTTCAGCTTATAACTCCGTGAAGGTAAGTCAGAGATAGCACAAACTATTTTGTTAATCCGTGCGATCCATACGAACATTTTGGTATGCAATTCAACAACATTGGACCACTTTTCAATTTTTACCCATGTATAATCTTTTGCGAGCCCCTAGCTAGCTTAACGCTACCACTACAGAATGGCCATCATACATTTTCTTGTATGTCATAGTATGAGGTAGAACTGGTATAAATGCCTCTTTGCCCCCCCCCCCCCCCCCCCCCAGGTGTTACCAATAAGGGCCCACTTTAGAAATGGTCCTGGCTCATCCACTATAAGTGAAGGCAGATATGTTTAAATAAAATAATATTTCCCTCCCCGCCTCCCGTTGTTTTCCCCCCCGTCCCACCTCTTTTCTCTCACGCCCTCTCGTGCTGCCTACTACTCCTGTCCCCTGCTTCCCCACGCTCTCTCCTGTGGGCACCGGACCGGCAGCCCTGGCCGGTCTCGGTGTCACTCCGGATTCCCTTTCTCTGTAGAGATGTGGTTGAAGCGGGTATAACGAAGTAGATATAGGGATCCCCTTGAAAATGTGAGAGCTAAAAATCCGCGACTTAATGACCAAATGTAGGCCCTAGGCTTGAAAAGTAAACAATATACAAATTAATTGTATCAAGCCATTTCTTTTATTTTCGCAATGTCCAATGATTACGATTGCAAAAATAAAAACCTAATTGGCAAGTCTAAACGAATTTTTAATAATTAACTTCAATCTTCACTTTAACAAGCAATATGCAGGCGACTTGTGAAAATAAACAATATGATCATCGGTCGTGAATAAGGGCAACAAGGCACATTTATATCGGAAATGAGGCGTATCAATAACTGGCCAAAAAGAATTTCATCTGAATCAACAGTCCACGAGTGCATAGATGGCACGGTAATTTGAAGAAAAGATTAGAAAAGATTGTTGATAAATTTGATGCCAAAAAAAGATGCTGGTCATGATACCATCATAAATATATTTACGAAACAAAAGGAGATTCCTGTAAAATAGTGCTAAACCAATATGATCTTTAATTATAAATATCAACGGAATTGTACTAATGATCTTAAAATTGGCCAAAGTAAATAGGCGATATTTAGAAGACTCCTCGGAGTTTTTTTTTTATTGGTCCTCAGTTTCAGTGTTGCCTTACTTTTTCCTTCTTCTTTTTCTCTTTCCTTCCCCAATTTAAGAAATACTAATTTTTAAACTATGTCTTATATTGATGAAAAGAAAATATCTTATGATATACAGTCGATTCCCCGCCAAATCACACTCCAACATATGGCAAAATTCGTAGAATTAGGCACAAGTTTTTGGTAATGCAACAGAGACCCAGGAACAAATTGAACAAACACTATTTTGAATATTTAGATTCATCGAAATGAGCCTTTGACAAACCCATTGATTCCGAACATTTTAATTATACAAATTATAACATCAACGGTTTTTTATAGAGGGTTTGTTTTGGAAATAGTGGTAAAATTTATCTAAATTTTAGTTTTTTTCTTTTTTATAATCTTTCAAAATTCGGACTTAAAAATATATGTGGTTTCCCAGAGTTCATACTTGGCTATTACCTGTTTATCATCTATGGCCAACCACAAATGATATATCAAATACAACTTCATAACTAGACTTTACTTTATTTGTGTCAGTTTATGCAACTACTATTTTGTATTCCCATCCTGAAACTTCGATACTAAATGTGGACTTGATCATGAAGAACTTATTATCATTGACTGGTTTAAGGCCAAACAACATTATGTTTTAAAACGCTAAAGCGAAACAAGCTATATGATGTTTATACAATCCCACGGAACTTCGAAGTCTAAAATGCAATAAAATAATGATGATGGTTTGATCATCCAAATAAAACCAAAACACACCAACTAGGTGCAGGGTGAAAAAAAGTATAAGGTAATTGGATCATGCAAATTTAGTTAGAAAGGACCCACAAACTAAATTTCTTGGTATCATCATTGATGATAACCGTACCAACAGGAAGTACCCCATTGATGAAATAAGGGGTGTCCCAAAAATCAGTTCCCCCCAAAATTGGAGGACATTTTTCGGGCATAATTTCACTTAAAACGTGGGTGTTTTAGAATATTTTAAAAAGTTTTAAAGAGCGGAAACATTGGCTATTCCACAAAAGTCGTTGCTATTTCACAAGACACTTTTGGCATCAAACACACTCCCTTTTCCATAAATGATCTGTCGAAAAAGTGGCACTTTAAAACCCGTATTCAAAGGTCTAAAGTGAAGAAATTACCTATTAAAACAACAATTTTAATTTCCTTTTCTTTTATTTTATTTCGGTTCTGAAGTAAAAAGCTAAAACAGAACGCAAAAGCACAAATAAATCAAGCAAGACAAATATGCAGACAAACAAACAAATAACCTGAGATAAATTTGTGTAAGCAACAACCAGCGAAATGTGAATCAGATCGACCACAAGAGAATGCTACACTGGCTCCGAGGTGAATGATCTCAGCTGACCACAATTCCTCACAAAAAACATCAGCAATGTGGGAAACATATGGCACGCTCCCCACGTCTCAAATCATGGCGATGCGCTGTATATCGAGTGTTCCACACCCCCGCTATATGTGAGTTTACAGCGCGGGCCTCATCCATTTTGGAACTCTATTTGCCGAGTTTTTCATAAATCATGTTCCAGAATAATCATGTCCAGAATAATCAATGCCGAGTTTTAAAAAAAATCTGGACAGATTTTTTTTTCAACATGTGCAAACTGGAACATGATTTTTGTCTTTTTTTTCTCAACATGAGCAAACTCGACATGATTTTTTTCTCAACTGAAAACTCGAGACATGATTTTTTTCTCAAATGAGCAACTCGACTGATTTTTTTTACACATACACAACCAAAAAATCATGTCGAGTTTCCTATGTTGACAGAAAAAAATCATTTCCCGAGATTTTGAAACTGGACATGATTTTATGTCAACTTCACCATATATAGAGAGCAAAACTCGAATTTTGTATAGAGGGCAAACTGACATATAGCGCTGTAAACTCGACATATAACCGCTGCACACACGTCCGACATATGGCGGGAAAACTCGATACACATCGCGTGAAACTCGACATGCTGGCGGGAAAACCCTGATTGATACGTGGAGCAAAGCGCTTAGTAATCTTTTGTTGTCATAGGTGAATGTCCCAATGTACATTATAAATTAGTGGTGCTTAATTGGTCCTTAAAATGTTATACATTATATTTCACCTACTGACATCTCATTCGTAAAGTTGTACTAAAATTACCACTCGATATGAATTCCGAACATCCTAACCTAAACCTTCTATCCTAAAAATCCTCACTAACCCTCGTAACGCTTGTATAGCGAAGCCAGAAAATATCGAAAAAGAAGCACAATAACACACACCGCTGTCCGATCCGACACTGCCTGAAAGCAAAAATGACCCATAAACGAAACACGGGGGGGCCCTCAATCCCATGTAGTACCAGAGTAATGTATTTGCATTCGTATATTGAATTATGTCATTTACATATGAATATTACTCATACCGCGCTGGTGACGTTTTTGTTTACTTTTTTAAATCTAAAGAGTAGGGGTCGAAACAAGAAATCCCTGACCCATATCGCCAATCACAACGGGCCCAATTAGGGAAAATACCGCAGACAGTTTCTACCCATAGATATTAAATAAAGTCCTGACTCAGAGATTTTCAAATATAATTTTTTTTGTGTAATAATGCAATAGTCAACTCGACTAAAGATAGTAACCTAAAATGCACAATTTCCGAAATGTTGAGATGAATCGGATTGTTCGTTTTGATGCCAGTAAACATTTATGTGTATAATTACGTCCCATAGAGACTGGTGGTATACAAAAATCCGGATCCAGAATATTATTACCAAGTTGTGATTTTCTATATGAGGAATTCGAATTTAAGCTTAGCAATTTCACAAACAGTGGTTAGTATATGGACAAGCATTATGTACATGCAAAAAACACGATTTTTTTGGAAAATTGAGGGCGGCCCTCCTCAGGAAATCTCTGAGTCGGGCTTTAATCAACGAGATGCCGTACGCCCCGCGTTGAAGATACCGCCACCGTAACCGTGTTTTGAAAATTTGAATATTCATTACGGTATCCATTCGAAACTCCCATGCGCGTCTGCGCCTGCGCCGTAACCTGTTGGTCTGGAAACGTACAAAACGTTCTATGCAAATGCGTTAATATGCAAAAATTGGTAAAATCCACGCTAGTAAATCGGAATTATATGATAAATTGGTACACCCACGCTATGGAATAATACGCACTGCGGGCAAAATGGTTAACGACGCCGACGGACGTAACGACTAACGACGGAACGCTTTTGAGGCTGGCGTTTGCTATCTAGTGTTTATAAATAGAAATCTGTGTTTCTGACAAAAATGTCACACAACATCCCAATCACCGCGTCGTTAGTGGTCTCATCAATTTAAAACCTTATTCCCGGGGAATAGTGGCCAATTGTTCAACGGAATGTAAGGATGTGTTTCCCCGGGAAGACAAGGTAAACAGAAGTTTTGGGATGGAGTGGGGAAGTTGTCGGGGGGTTTCACATCTTACTGGTTTTTACAAGATCGCGTGGCTTCGGGGGCAACGACTTCTTTTCTCCCTCCGTTATGTTGACACTCCCTGTGTAATTGTAATTTATGTTTTGTTACCTTGTAGTTGAATTTTGAATGGTGTACTTTTGCACTATTTTTGCACGACTTTGTGTTTGACTTGTACCAACTTCCCCCGGGTCACCTGTTGCTGGGCCGTAGTACTAGATTTGATTTGTAGTCAACTACTTGTGTGAATAATGGTCGGTAACGCTTCTTCTGAAAGATTTGTACTCGTAGTTCTCCATAGTCTTTTATCATGCGCATGTATGGTATTGCACATGTCAATGCCATGGAAGAAGTTAGGCCAAAAAAAAAAACAAGTTTGTCCTAGAAGAAATGTGAAAAAATGGCTAATGCGAAATGCATTTTTTTTTTTTTTTAGAAAAATGCAATGCGAAAGATGCGTTTTTTTTCTTTCTTGTTTTTTTTTAAAATGCCTTTTTTTTGGCCCCACTTTTTTCAATTTTTTTTTCGGCCGCTTCAACGGCCAAATTTTCATTTTTTTTCTGAATTTTTCACACAAAAAATTAAAAGTGAGTAAAACACCTAAAAAAAAAACTTATGCGGCCAAAAGCCATTTTAAACATAATGCGCGCGGTCTTCTGAACAAACTTGTTTTTTTTTCTTTGCCTTATAACTACTACAATTTTTTTCTTTGCCTTATACTACTACACATCACATTCATCTTGCTTTCTTCTTCATAGCCCGAGGCCGAGTTGCTCTGGGCTTTTTTCCCGCAACGATATAGCCCTATTGATATACTGTCATTAATAAATTTGAAGATTGTTTATTGGTTCAAACTCTATCACGGATTAAAAAAAAATAGTGAAATTTAAAATCACACTTTTTTGATATTTGAATAATAATACCCCTAAGCCACGCCCCCCCGTAAATAGTTCATGTGGTTCAGAAGTACTATTTACTGCGCAGGGGTTACTATTACTGCGCTTAATTCGCGTAACCTACTGCGATCTTCGTAGTGCGTCCGCATTTGCGCGTGTGGATTTTCTTTTGGACGACCACATTCAACCCATAGATCATCGTTAACGTGAGTAACTTTATTGAATGAAAATGCAAACATTAATTATTTTTTTTTTCATTGTTAACTGGAAATTTATTAATGAAGTATATAAAACAAATATATACTTACTCTATCAGTCTCTGGGCTTAAAACTATGGTCCCTCGGTGACTACATTAACTCTCCATGTCAGTATATATTTGTATACTATCTCCCCTCCCAGGCCAGCGTATGACGTGCCACGCTAACTTGAAACAAGCTAGCTTCTAGACTTCACGTGGTGGCGAGTTTTGGTTTTGGTCCCTTTTCATTTTTCACTTAGATTTTCTCATTTTCATTTTTCAGCGGCCTAGGCATGAATGTAAAGACAAATAGTGTAGGTCAATGTCATTATAATGCTACGGAATCGTTGCTACTACACACAAGTTTTATATCATGTTTACGCCATTCTGCACAAATGAAGCATTCAACTACCATACTAGCCGAGCCCCTGATTCTCTGACTGCATTGGACCCGGGGGCCACTTCCCTCAATGACAAGGGGTAATCATCCTGTCCAAGCAATCACAAAAGCCCCTAAATACGTATTTTAGAAGCTTGAATTTTCAACCCTAAACACGTATCAGCATCGCAATTAGCTACCCTAAACAAGTACCTTGATGATTGTTTCGCCCCCTAAACAGTATCAGTATCGCAAGTTTTTTGCAATACCATAAAACAGTATTTGTCTTTTTCCTTACTCTAAGCAAGTAATGGATACAATTATACCCCTTTATACTAAAAGTAAGAAAATTATAAAATCTAGAATTGGCTGTACATTTTACAATAATTATGATTTTAATTGCCTACAACATTGTCCGTTTCATGGGTAAGTGATTAGAACAATTTTGGTAAGCGACATAATCAGGCAATCACATCAATAGCTCAAAACCAAATAGCCCCCTGTACTCAAAATTCATGGTGTATTTTTTCTTTAAACCCCCTTATTTACCCCCGCGCGTTAGCGTGGAAATTTTGGAAATTTAGGGAATTTGAAAGCACAGGATTGAAGGCAAGTACAGACTCCCGAAACACTTTTTAATTTTTTTATGCTGAATGAATATGGACCCTAAATGTGTAAGTCCTCATTTAGAAAATATTACCCTTTTATTGATTTTTGGTGATTTTTAGAACCTTTTCACGTTATGTCGTACGTAACTGCCGGATACTGAAAAAAACTACCCTTTTTCGTGAATTCTTGGACACGGCTTGAACCCCCTTGTCTATGAAGACTGATCCCCCCGGGTTGGAGTAAGATATGATTAGGAGTGCCACCCAATCTTGCAAGAGTCATTGGCAATGAGATTGTAGCCTAGCCTAGCGTAAAAGTTCATTTGTTGGTAGTATGACAGTGCTCATTTACTTGGGGGCTACATCTACCATTGCCACAAAAATGCATGTGGATTTTCTTCTGTGCATGATAGCTCTGAAAACCTACCTGCACACTGTTCCCCAATTGTAGGGGCAGAAACCAAAGTAGTCAATTTAGCTACTGGACACAAAGTAATACCAAATAGAATGTGTTCAAGTTGATATGTTGATGATAATGTATGCAGGACATGAGTCACTACGTTAAATTTCTATTGTTAATTATAGGTGTGCATGCAACATTGAGTTTTGATGTAAAAGTTTTGTTCCACATGCACGGTTGCATTTTTTTTTTATTTGGTAAATTTATTTTGTAAATCGAGCACTGAGTATGACACATTAGTCAGGCTCACGCAGCGGGCGATAGATCATCATAGTGATATACACTACTTCAGGCTAGTACTACTACTACATACGAGATTTAGACTTCAAATTTCTGAGTGACAAGTGATATATCAACACATTTATCAGCATTTATCAATGATGGCTAGCATGCTAGTGCCAACATCCACGAAACTGGTTCCAACATGATTGTACATAGTTTAATCTATAGATCTCAGTCCTACTCCGAGTTGCTCTGTTAACGACTACCATAACCGATACATGTAACGGCGCTACTACTCCAGTACCCTACCCCACAGCAAACTACATTTCATGATTTCATAAAAAACAATGCATAACGCTGGATGCATGCATGTCCTAGCAGAGACCTAGCCATGCCATCGACTGCATATCTAGACAAGTCCGAGGTAATGTGCTCTGACTCATGACTGGAACCACTCCATTTCCTTTCCGGGGGGTCGAATGTACCGGATAGCAACTTGTAACATCTATCCTAGGTCTAGACGGGGTCCCCAAGCTTGCTTTGGTAGCAGGTAAGCCGCACTAATGTAAACAATGCCTGCTATTCAGCCTTAGGTTTTAGCTTAGGCCACCTGACCTATCTCGATAGTACAATGATAGATTACTTATTTTGAGTTTTTTTAACATTTTGCTTGTAACTGGCTATTAAACTCTAGGTCTGTGAATGGCAAAGCTTAAAATGAGATTTTCGCAAAGAAGGCATTTTTAAAATTAGGAGGATTATTCATATACCGTAGTGATAACTAATTCCAGTGACTGCTGGAAAGTTTCCTTCCATCTGAAATAGCCGGGAAATGCGCCATGTACGTGTGTCTATGCTCATCCATTGTTCTGTTGGAACTTCTGGCAAGTCAAGTTAAAGCTCATTTTATGAGGGTGGCACTATTTTTTATAATGGACGTCGAAAAATTGCGTTTTTCCTTCCATTTCCCACTTTTTAAATTACAATCGAGATCTGATTCTAATTACAAATATGCTTCGTTTGTGACAACTAACGGATTTTTAGCATAACATTAACATGTATTTTACTGGACAATTAGGCCTATACCAGTTCTGTGCAAAATCTCAAATTTTGAAAATTGGGGGATGGCTCTTAAAAAAATTAGCTGCTCTTCAAGTCAGGGAGGGGGCGCAGCCAGAACTCCCAATTTTAAATGTCCGCCATTGGTTTAAGAAGATGTATAAGAAGATCTTATCGCAAAATTATTTTTTAAGTTGGTCAAGATATTTCAAACTGTTGGAGCTAAAGAACAAATCCACTGTAAGAGTTATGCCTGATTTCTTTGTATGAATAACGGACGATGATGAGGTCGCATGTGGGTCATTGGAACACCCATTACCTACTCCAACATCAAAGCACTCAAATTAGATTGTTGTTTGCACTTTTTTCAATGCTGTAAATTCATTTTAAAGGGATTAGCAGCCGATTTGCTCAATCTGAAACTCAACAAAATCAGCAAATCATATTTTTAATATTTTTTTGTACTACGGCATGGATCTGCAAACAAACCTTGCAGTGGGTGGCTTGTCTCAAAAGACCATTAAGGCAGTACTTGTAATTTCTATATGTGTGTATCAAAATTCCAACTGAGATCAAAAAAGCCGTTCCTGGTGAATATCCCAGATTTTCAGCTTGATAATGTGCACCATGCTCATACAATGTGACCTCAACACAAATATTATTGATCTTTGTTTATTCCGTACTGGTGTAACACAATCAGCTGTTTAGTGTAGATTTTGAGACGCGTCGCTGTATAACATCTTTGGCTGGAGTGTCTATGTGAAATTTCCAACATCCTTCCTTTTTTTCACGATTTGGTGGTGTGTTTTCACATTAAAAGCCGTTTAATGGAATTGTGCACACTTATCATCCTGATTTAAGTTAAAAATGCATTTCAAACATTTTTTTTTTAAATCTCTCGCATAATCACTGTTAATCCTTTAATATTTTGGATGAATTGTTATATTGATGAGGCTTGGCCGCCATCGTCTGATGCTGCATTGGCTAATATGGATTTTTGCTAAATATTGATTTGAATTGTACAAGCATTTTCATTTGGGTACCGTAAACCTTTTTAAATTGCAACTGTAAACGATAACTCTTCCTACACTTCTACTTTTTTTTGATAGCAAATACAGTCAAAACCCCATTTTTTTGTCTGTAATAGGGAACATAGAAATTGCTTTGGTTTAGAGAGAGAGAGCGATAGAGTATATCTTTGGTAAAAAATGGTGACCGAAATGTTAACCTTAATATGCCCTGTATGATACATATTTTTATGCCATTTGCTTGAAATGGTCCTTGGGAATTCCCCCCCCCTTACCACTTTCATAAGTGGGGTCAAAGATCATCTGTCTGACCGCATCTATTTTCTCGGAGAAAAAACCGAGGGTCTCCCGTTCCTGAAACTTGGTGGGTGGGTGCCCCTTGACTTTTTCAGAAGACCAAGTTTTATTGGTTAGTAGATCAAAGGTCATCGGGGGGGTCTTCAAGGTCAAAAGAGGTAACATTGGTTATGTACATGAAACTTGGATGGTTGGGGTGTGGATGGTTGGTGGATCGAAATTTTAAAGAAATCCAACGACAAGGTCAGAGTCAGTCACAGTGCAAAGGAACCGACAAAACCCCAAGGGTCATGAAGCCAGGTGATCCGAAACCCACATTATCGCAAAACCTGGGGGACCGTCTATTTTTAAAAATATTAAAGAAGTCAAAATAAAAAATGTATTCCATGCAGCAGTTGTAAATGTAATAGAGAGTAGAATGGGATTATCAATAGGCAACTTTTTATTTTATTTGTCTTTCTTTCCCCTCACCAAACCGTAATACAGGAATAAAAAGGAAAACACACATTTCAAATTTACCTTTTTCATTATGTACATCAGGCCAGCATCTCAGAATGGGAGATGCACTAGCAAACGCTTTCCATGTTCCAAAGCCAGAAACCCTGCCAGAAACTGAAAATGACATGATCTGGCATAACCTGTGGAAGGCTTACTTCAGTTTAAGAGTGGTATGTATTCATCCTATTGGTGTTAAATTTGCTGATCTGTGAATTTGGAAGACCACACATTTTGAGCTTCTCACCTACTTCATACTGAAAGATATACTAGATCAGTGGGTTAAAAAGGAACAGTTCTCTCCAAACCATGCACTCACAGGCTTGGGCCAGGGAGTCTAGATTATGCTTAGCTCATTGATTCAGAGTCCCAGTTAGGTTGGTCACTAGCATCATCGGTTGGCAAACATCAGCCCCTCAAAAAAGCTGACCTACTGAAATCAAGAAGTGATTTAAGGTCTTGTCTAATCTACCAGCATAAAAAATTACAGAAATATTTGACAGTCCACTTTTTGGTGGTGAAAAGTTCAAAAAAAAGAAGTCCAAAAAGGACCATTTATGGAGGGCTAGTTCCACTTTTATTAACAAAAAGGGTCCAACTTTTTTGAAGTCTTGCAACCCCAAAATACATCCTCATACGAACCCTGGAATGAGCCCTTGCTGATGTCAGGTATACATGGAGTGTGTGTGCGTGTTGGCAATGAGTGCATATTCTCATGTGTTTGTAGATATACGTGCTTGGAACTTGTGAAGTCGATACATGTGGTAGTATTTCAATACAGAGAATGAGACTAAATTTGACGTTCAAGGATTTTTTGAAATGGTGAAACAGTGAATTTTCAAATGATTTTTTCTCCAATTTCTTCTACCAAACGAAAAGTTTGTCAGAAAAAATTGCTCAAAATTTTTTCCTTCTTCCCTTCCTTCCTTCCTTCTCGTCGAATGGTAAAAATGAAGGAATTCGCCAAATGGTTTTGCAATATTCAATCAGCAAATTGGGGCAAAATAATGCCAATTAGAGCTCCATTGTCGCTCGTCAACCTCCAAAATCTAAATCTAGAATCGAACATTGGTCCCCTCCCCGATGATGGGTTGGGGTGATTTTCCCACCTGGCCATTTGCAATCGGACAAAAGACAGGCCTATCGCTGACAAGGACAGACTGGATGCAGGTTGGGAGGGTTTTATGTTTGTTCAAGTCGAGAGTTAAAAAACCTTGCTCTGCGTTTCTTTAGTTTAAATATAACGAAGATCACAATGCTCATAAAAGATTTTGTGCCAAAACCTAAAACGCCAACCAATGTTGGCAAATATCATGGATTTTTGGCCAAGCTTTGGAAGTTTTCCCGCAAACTTTCCCTTTTTTTTTCCTTCTCCCCAAAACTGAAACTTACTTTTGCCGCCACCCCCCTCAGAAATGTAGTCTGGCCGCCGACTGCTAAAAGTTTGTATTTTTCTCACTCCACATTCTACCACCAGCAGATTATTTGGAAGGTCTCCTGAAAATATAACGTGCAACAGTGCAGGAATTAGAAGTGGAGGCAGGCGCTTAGTCAGCCCAGTGGTTTCGAGGGTGCAATTTTTCCCGTAGTGCAACAAATGTCCCGATCACACGCAAAAATTTCCTGGCCGCAGGGCAAAAGAATCGAAAAAAAGGGCTTATTTAACATAAATAATTCTCCAAAACAGTGTTTAATTTCCCGATTCCCCCTCAACAAAATTTTCAGAGGGGCCACTCTGCCCCCCCCCTTTGCCCCTACTGGCTATGCCACCGAGTGGAGGTATGCCTTATAGGAACTAAGTGCAAATGACCACGTGACCTCCTCCCCTCTATTTTTATGCGGGGTGGGCCAAAGTGAAGAACGCTAAAGGTTTTGCAATCTTCCTATGAAACGGGCTGAATGCACTATGCAGGGAGGCACAAACTAAAAAAAAATATCTAAATTCTGTAAGTCGGTCCGTGTGTATTGTGTATGGGGTGAAGTTGGGTAACCTTTTTCAAATGCCATGCACGGAGACACCTAATTACCTCAATTGCCACCAAACTCAGTTAAGTGTACCGCTATAGGACTGCATGTCATGGTGGGGTTAAAGAAGTTAAAGAATATTTTGTGGTCTTCTGATGCAATACAAATAGTAATATTGAAAATTTCTCAGATGAAGCTGCCAACTGATTCAAGTACACTGCCTTTGGACAAAAAGAAAGATGGATTATTCCAAAGTGTCTGTATGTATTTCAGCATCCATCAGCATTATTTAGACTGTTTTCAGGAGGACATTCACAAGTGTAATGAAATTAAGTTTATAAATCGTTGGTGGTTTTATCATTTCCAGCTGCAAAAGCAAGGAATGCATTCAGTGAAGGTGGAACACACATCTGTCTGAAACACGACCCTCTCACCACAGAGTACACACATATGAACATGGCTGCAATAGGGCCAGGCATTTGGGCAGGAGCTATATTCCAAGGCGCTGTAACTAAAAATGAGAGAAGAGAATGACCCTTTAATCCACCAAACATAAACTTGAACCAATAGTGTACATGCCTATGGCCTGGGTCATGGCTTATACTGACCAAGTTTGTGATCATAGGTTTTTGATGGTGAAGAAAACGAATGGAGATTTTCAAGCATGCAAATAGCTTTTAATCAGCCCCGTTTTTGTAACCTGTCACCACATCAGAGTACACCACATGTATTGTATGAACTTTGGGACAAGTGGTTCTTCTAATCAAGTCTTGGCTACAATTGGCCTTGAAGCATTGGGCAGAGATAGTCCCAATCCTAACAAAATGGAACACACAGACATAGAATGACGCCACAGACGGTCTGCGTACATATTCCCCTGCACTCTTTAACGCAATACACAGTTACATTTTGAAGAAGAGACACCCCAGGGCCCCCAATTTTCTAAAAATGTTGAGATTTTTACCTGTTGTATTGGTAAACTGGCTAGTAAACTATTGACCTGCGAGGTTTTAAGCTCCGGAAAATGTCGTATGTGTCGCAAACGAAGGAGTTTTGTATTAGAATAATTACTGGTAACGGCTACGGGGACTACACCGGAACCCGAATAGAATAGCTAGGGTGATAGGTCTGTAGACATGGTTTAGAGTATAAAAATAGGGCATTGCTATTTTTTCTGAGTACTTGCTACGGCCATCACACTGAACAGAATAGAATAGAAGGGGTGGTAGCCCGTAAACGTAGACAGTACCAAGGGGTAATAGTGTTCATATTTTCCTTGATATAAACCATGTAGTTTTAAATCTTTAATAAGTTCATTGGGAATGTGGTGGTTGAAACATACTCTAATTATACTAATAGATTCCTTGTGATCATATCAATTCCAAATCAAGGATGTCTGCTTAGCTCTTGAAGCATCCAATGTTGAGGGCATGATGAGTTGATCATAAATTGTAAGCCCCCTGGTCTCATCAAAACAGAGTGCGTCACAAAATTTGAAAACAAACCCTACACAAATCTTGTTAATCTGGCCATAGTACAGATTCATGTTGCTCCAAAACAAACCACTCCATTGATTGGGGCCGGTTCATCCTGAGTCATAGAAAATGCTCAAGAGGATTTGGATCTGACCAGAAAAGGAAAAGAAACTCTCACAAACGACGAGGGGGCTTACAAACATTTACCATTTTTATGATCAACTCATCATGCCCTTAACGTTGGATGCTTCAAGAGATAGCAGACCTTCCGTGATGAGTGCCAGTCTAAAGTTATCTGGAAAAGCTACCACCAGCTTGGTAGCGAAACATCACAATATGATGAGTAAAATCCACATCATTTTACTCTCAAATTTGTAGGAATTCGATCACAGAGACTCGATAGTATTTATTTTATTAACAATCATGTGACTGCTGGGGTCAAGGTTGTAGGGAACGGTCCAAACTATTCCTCTTCGGGAAATAGTACTTGTAAAAGGAATCAGTGAATGAAAGTAGCATGATCAATGTTCAGAACAAGAAATATCGGTAATAATTGAGGCCTTAGGTTCCAGAGTTATTGGTTTTAACCACCCCCAAGTTAAACCTTCACTGATTCACTTGTTGTATTGATGGACCTTGATGTACGATGGAAACCATTGTCGGGGGCACATGCCTCCTTGTGGCAACGCATTGGTCAAAAATGGTTTTAGATCTTGGATGTGACACCCCCCCACAAATCACAAAATACAGGTTTTTCTTATTTTTACAATTTGATTTTTTTTCTGGCCTAAACCTAAAGAACTCTTTTGATGTCTTTGATTGTGAAAGCACGAAACACCAGCATACCCAGCTGGGGTGGGGGTATATCGATGGGGGCAGCACGCACCAACCCAGGGATTTGCAGAAAATTATAAATCTTATCAGGAGCTCCCATCTTGGAAGTTGCCACGTATGTAGGCTTAAGACCCTCCTTTTTCATCATCGTTGTCACACAAAGACCCCATTATTTTTTGAAAAATTAACCCAAACCCCATTATTTTGTAAACATTTTACCACTATTCACCCAAAGGACCTCCATTAGAAAATTGGGCAAAAATCTCACCCAAACGACCCTATTTTTTCAGTCCTCTTTCACTGAATGCTCCTGGGTTGGTGAGGTGCCCCCTCCGGGGCTCCCTCTCACCCTGACAGGTCCCCTCCAGACCTGGTATCACCGCAAGGTACTGATTCAAATAAAAACCTGTTGCGTGGGATTGCTTTATAAAATCCAAAGTAAAATAAACTGTAAAAAAAAAAGAAATCATGGTTTCAGAAAAAGTGCCTATCGTGAGTATAGCCGCCTGCACATATATATAATGGGGAAAGTTCATCCTACTTTAAAGGGGGGATGGCCCATTTAAGGATATGAAGTTTTTTCTTAATAGATTGGGCTTCACCAAAAAACAACATCTGTAAAGTTTCGCGCCGATATTCATCCCGTTTTCATGTTGAAAGCTAAAAACGGATTTTGTAAGCCCCATAGAGTAATCTGTTTAAAATTAATAATTGGTCGACCAAAATGGGGTACATTTTCGCTCAAACTTCCAAACCACACATCCTTGGCCTAAGATTTCACAGGTAAGAGGGAAAATAGCCAGCTTTCGTCTGACACCAAAATGTTGACCACTTCCGGTAAATCGGGGCTTCTGGGGACGAGGCCATATAGCGATCGGGCCATGGACCTTAAAATCTAAAACAAAAAATCTATAGACCCCCACATATTTGTGATTTGATTACATTTGGGGCCTGAAACCTTTAGGAATTTATGACAGAATCAAACTATAGGTTTTACGTACATTATTTTATCATCGGCCCCCGTGCAATCAATATATGATTATTTTACCTATATAGTCACACATGTACCGGTGCGTCACTCTTATCAGCAGGCCCTTAACCAGGAGTTTTTTAGGGAAGGGGGAATTTTTTTTTTTAAAAGGAGACTTAAAAAAGTTGCAAAGGGGGGTCGGGGGGGTGACATTTGGCAAACACAAGGGGACTTTTTTACCAAAATATTAACTTTGGCAAAAGCATACAAAAAACCCAATTTTTGCCCTTTAGGGCCTTTTTTCAGACCTTTTATGTCTCGCCTGCTGAAACTTTGTTTGCAGAGGACTTAGTAATCCCTTTTTTTTTTAATTTTTTAGTTTTTTGCTTTTTAAAATTTTGGTATATTGGATATGCTTGTGTACGATTTTGTCTGGAGTTCCGTAAGGCTGCGATGGTATTTGGTGAAGGGGACAGGCTGGCAGAGATTCTCGAACTGATTAGATTTACGGGGTATTTCAAGCAAATTAAGTAAGCAAATGAGCTAATTAAGATGCAAAACATCAGCGTAATTGCTATAATTTGAAACGTACCATTGGTATGGAAACTTCCTTTCCCTGCATGAAAGCTATCATGGTGGCCATCTTTTGGCATTTGGAAAGTGTGAAGTGTGATATATGCGGCTTAGGTATGCACATGAGCTCATTAATATGCGTAATACTGTATCTCTGAAACCGTAACGGATAGGCAAAAATTCCCTTTGATGCATGAAAGATACTATGCCCCTGCATATTTTGGGTGAATCATAATGGACAAAGTGCTGTGGGCCGATTAAAGGTGCATTTTGGATACAATGATCTAATTAAATATGCATTATTGCTGTATCACCGGAAATAGGACAGGGATAGGCAAGATTCTTTCGCTACATGAGGCTACTATGCCATACATTCTTTTGTATGAATCACAATTGCGGGCAAAATGCATGGGAGTGAATTAAGTGTGCATTGTTTGATGCAATTGACTAATTAAATATGCGTAATAAATGTATCACTGAAACATTACATTGGATATGCAAAATTCCTTCGCTACATGAGATACTATGTGCGTACATCTTTTGTGTGAATCATAATTGTGATCAAAATGTTCCATGTGGGCCACTTAAATGGGGGCATTTTTGGTATTTTATAATTGCAACTAATGCTAAAATGCGTGGTCCATGTCAACCAAATTTTCTCAGGTTTGTCAATGGTCAGTGTGAAATACTACACCTTCAAAAGATTTGATTCAGGAGTTTGTTTTGTACCTTACAATAATTTAGGTCAGATGTGTTTATTGGGCAGTATAGGTTTGTGGGTGATTTGGTGGTTGTACAAAACAGGTGTACAAAACAGACGACTTAGCAAAAAGGGGGCCCCAAGGTATACCACAACAAAGGTATTAAAAATTCTCTTCCCCCCCACTTCTATCCTCTTATCCATCTTCCCTCTTCTTTTTTTTTCGGTCCTTCTCCATCCCCCATGCAGCGATTCACCCCCCTCCTATTCCCCTTCCTTACTCTCTCACCCCCACTCTCTCACTCTCTACAGTCCTGTACAAATCAATATAGCTAGATGTATCAGTGCCCATGTGTTCATGAAATGGTTTTTCTAGTTCTGTTTGGTTGCACTGGAATCTAGTTCTTTTGGGTTGCCAGCTCTGTTTACATTCTTGGAAAAGTGAAAATACGGCAAGGCATTTCCCGCTTCTGGATCCTCGTGGGGACTCAAATTTAAAATGTGGTCACATGCTTTTCAAAAATAGTGTGGCCAAATTGATAAATTTTCATATTTTTACTAAATTTGGTGAATTTTAAGGGATTTTTGCATGACTTTTCATGATTAATATCTCCACCAAGGAAAAAATGGCTGGTGGTTGCTCCAAATGAAAGAGCAGGAAATAAAGAATACTTAGTAATGCAAACAGGGGGTTGTACTCCTAAACATCTCTTGTATGATTATTGTTGGGGACTTCAAGATTAATCTCTCCCAAACGGAAAGTGTTGTGACATCTTTGGTGGTATTCAAAATGAAGAGTGAGAAGAAGAATTATAGAATACTAAGAAAATGCAAACCCGGGGGGTGGTGCGTATAATCCTAAACGTCTCTTACTTGGGCTCATGTGGGGAATTTTCAAGATTAAGATCTGCACAACGGAAGATGTTGTGACATATGGGGTCAGACCAAAAATACAGTTTTGTGGCGGGACGGAATTTGATAGCACTTTTTCAGTGATTCCATAGGTGTTGTTTAAGGGATCCTAAATTAATGTCTGTGAAAGAACAAGGGAGTTACAAAACTACATACAAACAACAAAAAGAAAGCAAAGGATGTAGAGTGTTTCCACGGCAGAGCAAATTTTATGATGTGGTGAGGACGGAACGATAGCTTAAACATTAATGTTAACGCCCGAACGTTATGCATGAAATTTTTATCAAAAGTACACGGATTTGAATAAATTTTTTAACACTTATATATGTCCAACTATATATTATTAAAAAATGCACAGAATGAAAAAAAGAGACTCCCCACAACTTTCACATAAGCATGTGTTCATGTGTTTAAAAAAAAATTGGCGATGTGGGGGACGGAATGTGGGGGGCACGGGAATTTTTGTCTCCGCAGTACTATTGGTATTTTATAAGTGTCAAAACTTGGGACAAAAATTGTTTTTGAAACTAACTTTAAGTGAAAGATTACTACATTCAGGTTCATTATTTCACCCAAGTACAAGGTGGTTAGTTCTTTTGAAAAAATCGTTACATGGTTACCAAAAGATATTTGAATTTTGAAATGTTCTTTTTAATTTTGACAGGGGAATACAAAATTACAAGGGTGAAATGGGGAAAAGAGTTTTATGTATCATCTAATATCCTAATCTACTATTTATGGGTGGTATTATAAAGGATGTAGGCTCACCAAAAGCATTATAACCAAACCATAAGTGTCTTTCAAACAACTCAGAAGCATGTGTTTTTTAAACTGATACCATAGACCCCCAATTTGGGTGCTAACTCCACAATATTACAAAGTAAGTAAAATTTGTTTTAAGGGGGGTCCTACATGCAATTAATTATTTATCAAGGCCGATAAATAAAGCATGATCCCCCTGTGACCCCAGTCAATTTTATGAGACACTGAAGAAGTCCTGATGTTCCAGGCATATCTTGATCACAGTGTGGGTCTACATCATCACCAAATGAGTGTTCAAAGAATGTATAAACGTTTTTCAATCTAGGTGATTCTAGATTGTGTAATGGATTTAGGCCAGAGTGAATTAAAGTTTCTTTCACTTAAAATTGAGATAGTGTTTGAATACATAAAAAATGTATAATATGATAACGCAAAAATTTCAGGCCCTCATGTGTTATTCCGTCCCACCACAATTGCTTTCGTCCCACCACAAATTGAGGAACTGCAAAACAATAACAACCCATCACAAAACCAATATAAGTATAAAACCCTGATTTTGTTTAGAAATTATTAGTTTTTTTTTTTTTTTTTTTTTTTTTTTTTTTTTTTTTTTTTAATTTATTGTTTTGTTTTGTTTGCAAACCTAAAAAAAAACCTCACAAAATGTGGTGGGACGGGAATTATTTTATTATTTTTCTTATTTTTTACTTTCTAGAAACACAAGGTCACATATGGTTGGTATCAAAATGATCTTACTAAGTGCTCCTCTTAAATATATCAAAAACAATTGGTTGTTACCTCTTATTATTATTTACTATATACTTTTTTCATTCCGTCCCCCCACATCGAGAGGGCGCCATTTCCATCTTAATTGTTTATTTATCTGCCAACGACGCGTTTTGTACCGAAAAAAAAAGTTTTGATCATGACATTCCATTATTACTCTACTCAAACCATGACAAATATTCCTCAACAAGCAATTTAAAATTCACCTTTGATGATGAATATTTTGGCTATGACCCTATGATGGCATCAAATTGAAAGTGAGAGGTATTTATAGAAACTATCATATGCAACCCGGGGGTGCTACTCCTAAAAAATCTTAGTTATGCTCTTGTTAGGGACTTCTCTCAGGATTAATATCTCCACAATGGAAAATGTTGTGCACCCGAAGGCTGTGTCAAATGAAATACTGTGAAGTAAAACTAGTTGAGAAATTGGACAGTTTATCTGCTTGCACAACTTTTTGGGGAAACCTGGATCGCACCAGTTTGCACTCTGGTGTCGTGTGCTGCTTTTTGCTTACAGTTTTAAGCGCGAAAGCAGACGAGACTTGTGGTTTGAGAACCGCTTGTTGTTGCTGGACTATATTCCCCCCCCCCCCCACCCTTCACCTGTTGGTCAGTATCAAGTGGACCCCACCTCAACTTGACTGGTCTAAAAACTGTATTTGGCCAAGTACGATGAAGCAAGCAAACAAATACTTGACATATTGATTATGCAAAAAAGGAGAAAAACATTGTTAAAACTGGCAGTGCTGAATTTAAAGAATCAGTTTTGATACACAGAAGCAGCCATGGAGATGATCCTCGGAGTCACATGATTACAGCTTGACACTAGCAGTCTTTGAAAAGTGACAAGACAAACAATTTCAAACACGATTGACTGACAGGTAGAGGCTCAAAACTCAACTCAAAGACTAGCATTTTTTTACAGTGACTAAGATAAACTACTGATTACAGCGACTGCAACACACACAACATGTCACACACAAATAGAACTCACTGCGGAATATAAAAAACAACCCAGGACTGAAACGGGAAAAGGCATTAGGAGGATTCTAGTTATCAACTGCCAGTTTCATGGATTGGTAATTGAATATTACTCGGTATGCATGGTACATATCAGATCATACATAGTGAGGTTTAAATTGCTAGAATATTTGTTCTTTCAACATACAAAAATACTGTTCCATTGCGTAAAAAATTATTTTTCCAGTTTCAGTTTCGGTCCCTTAGTTGTTAGTAATGAGACATCTTGTGCCCGGGGACCCGTCCTGCTAAAAATGCATTATTAAAAAAGAAAAACATATTAACAAATTTTACAGGAATTAAAGTTGCAACGAGAGATTCAAATAACTGGTCCCTAAAAATGTAAAATTCTGATTCTTGCAATGGTATAAAGCTTTTTATTAAAAATATCCCAATACCTTTTGTTTTCATTTATTCTTTAGCCAAATAAAAAAGGTAGGAAATCTTTTGGGCTAATTTATATGAAATACTACATATCACCAAAAAATAGGATGACTTAATCTCTCATTGCACCTTTAAAAACAATCATCAGCTGGGGGGAGGCACAAGGTGTTCTATCTCAAACACAAACAATTAACACATGGTTTTTTTAATAGGGACAAAGGATAAAGTTATTTCAGTCAACTTGTGAAGTGAATGGTAAAAATGATGGAAAATTGATCATGACAACTTCATTTAAATTCATGAATAAATAGACACCAGGGTAACTAATAACATGTTAAACCAATTAACTATGATGATATAAGGAAAGGCCAAAGAGTCCACCTTGGACTCCAGTTGTTGATAATAATATTAATTTTCCATTAAGTGACTGACCCGTTGTGTGTGTGCCTGGTCGAATGTGGTTGGTCGATAGATGTTTCTAATTTTACCTTAATAGTTGTTGTGAGTGGCTTTGAAGTTGGAATGAAGTGCATGCAGTCGCTTAAGCATTAAATTACATGGATTGAACACCGAGCATGTAAACATTTGTATGATTAGATTTTTGCTTGCTGGTTGATATAGTGTAAGGTATGTGAAATGTGATCATGCACGTGTGTGTGTATGTCAGTGTGTTATGTACATGTGTGATGGTTGAAAAGACCTGCCTTCTTCAATCAAAATCACAAAAATTTTGAGGTCATAGAGTATCTACAGGGGAAAAATTGGAGCTCAAAGTTGCCTCCTTAACGTTTTGGTGCTTGTGCTTCTACAGTTTGAGTCAGTAATGTCTGGCCCGGCGTACACGCCCAGCGCTGTTGCTTGTCGCTGAACGCCGTCTACGTGCAACCCAGTTGTGCGCGTTTGCAGGGAAGCGGGCGTACCTTGTAATGCAAGAAAATTATTACTTTAACTATACATAGGATACTTTCTTAAAGGCCAATATCAGTGATTTGTCCAAATAGTCAAAATATTGAAATTTGCAGGAATAGCTTATAAGTGAAGTATAAGTCTGGTAGAAGTCTCAACAGTGTCTTTCCCAAATGAAGAATAACAGAAAATGGCAGGTCAAAGATATGACTCTCCATTCAGTTACGTGTTTATAGTAAGTGTCCGTACGGACAGTAATATTCCAAAAATCTATGATTTTTTTTTAATTTTTTAGTCTTTTAGTTTTTTGTTTTTGGTATTATAACTTATAGGACTTGTTGATGGACATGAAAACATCTGATTTTGAAGATTTTTTCGATTTTCTGATTTAGCAAATCATGACGTGACCGGTAAGCTACGGTTACTCTTTTCTTGGAGCGTAAATCCAGATTAAGATAAAAAATTTAAGAGAAACAAAAAAACTGTTAACAAATATTTGCCTCATGATGATAATTTAAAGTAACAAATTTAATTTTTGGTCTATTACTGGCAAAGTTTAAGCCCACAACATCCAGTGTTCGTTAAAAAAAATCTGGGTGACCAAAGTCTATGAAATGTACGTCCGCAACTTCGAAAAATGCCCCAAAATATCAATTTAAATTTTGTCTCTTACTGGCAAAGTTGAGTGATACTGAAAATGGGTGGTGGGGATGTTGTGGTTGAAAATTCATTAAAAGGCCAAAACATTCCAGTGTTGTGTACTTAATTAGCATTTGTGGGGTTGGGTTAGCATTAGGGTGTAGTTGTGGGCATTCTGCGTCTCCGAGGATGATCTTGGCCCAGGTGGTAGAATTCAGGGATGAAAGACCACTGAAACTTTCGGAAATGTGGGCCATAAGAAAAAAAACCTGGAAAATGTAAAAAGATTTTTTTACCATAATGCACTTGAGTGTGATGTTATTCAGCATATTAAAGCATACCCAATTTTTTTGGTAGGGGATTTATACCTCCTGTAGCATTTTGTGTGAGATTGATCCTTGCATAAGTGAAGCGCGCGTGCAAAGCATTGGGGTGGGCAAGGGCTGGATCAATTTTCAGGAAAAGTAATGATTATAGGCCCACTTACATTCCTTGGCATTGGCATTTAGGTTTTTGCTATCTCGAGAGGTAGCCCAGACAGGCACACATTTTAAGCTGTGTTTTCGAATGATTAAAGAGGCAAATGACCCACGCTAGAGGAAAATGACAACATGGCACACAGTCTGTATTGGGTGTGAAAGGAGTTAACACCCTGTAGGTACTTAGTGGCATTGACTTTTGGACCCTAAAAAAGTCCTCCGACCAAACTGGTACATTGATGGCAATTTGGTTGTTTGCTGATGTATTGTGACAAACTGTGGACAGTTTAGCTCAGGAACAAAGGCTGATGCTTGCCTGTGTGACTTGACCCTCAGGATTCAATTGCTGCTGATGTTTGCCGTGTTGAAATTTACCCTCAGCTCAGAAGAAAAAAATGAAACCCCAAACTTTTTTAACAGTGAAACTATGCGTTGCCAGCTGCACATTAAACCGGGTAAGAACACAAGTTGCTGTATTCACATGCATAGCCTAAAAAAAAAAGCAGAAAGCAAGCATCCAATTTCTTAGAGTCAAGAATAATAATACAGTCTTTTACCTTCTCGAGTCGGTTTTGACGTCAGTGTGTAAGCAATAGCAGCAGCATTAAAATCGCTCCGTGCAGTTGGATTCAGTGCTGGCATACGCAAGCACATGGTAAAATGTGGGCGCAAGGACCCCTCCATGAAAGCCTGTGACGTCAATGACTCGAGGAAGTAAATGGAGTACTATCGATCTTTCAACTATAATGGACCACCTACACATTTATACCTCATTCCCTATCTCCGTGCAGTGACATCAGCGCGAGTTTGATGGTAGCACTCAGTAAACTGCACGCGATGGCTTAAAGTGGACAGCGGTTTACACGCCGCACAAAGACGGCATATCTTGCGCATGCGTAGATAAGCTGCATCAAAATATGACATCACGGCACGGCGCTGAGGAGAGAAATGCGGACTATGAGCCCCCCAGAGTAGGAAATTTTGGTATTCAGCGCAAGATATTCTTAAAAACAGTTTTGAAATGTAAGCAATTTCATTGGTGATCCTCAAGTTTCATGGGATAAATTCGCCAATTGAACCAGGTGTAGTATGCCCTATGCCTATGACGTTTTTGTGAGGTGAAGTGCTCGCGTCATACCACAATTAGCTACAATCGCACGTGCCCTGCCAATGTTGCGCCTCATTGCGTATGTTCGTTGCGTATGTTCGTTGCGTTCAAACAGGCCCAGTTGTTAATTTGTCACGGGGTGGTGGCTAGTCCTGTCGTGGAATGTATTTTAAGCAATTATAAATATTGGTGAAAAGAAATGGGTTAAAGTGACCTTAAAGTTAAAGTGTTTAATTTAGAAATAAAGTATATTTGGGAGCCGATACTCTCTTTACAATGAATTGAACCGGCGACACAATATTTTGCGTGGAAGAACCCAAAAGAACTCGACCTCGAACCTAGTTCTTCCACTTAAAATAACGGTATCACCTTGGTTTCATTCGTGTAAAGAGGTACCGGTTCCCAAAAATCATACCTTTATCTCCAAGTATAGCCCAGTAGCTGTAAAAAGCGCTGATGGAAAGATTCCTAGTACCCCCTCGTAATACTTACATGATACAAAATTTATTTTAATTTTGGCCTTGTTTGATAAAAAACGGAAAATTATAAACAGGCTAAAAGAATAATAATTTATGTTGCATGTAAAATATATGAGAGGGGGGTACATATGAAGTCTTGCCGAGCTGATTTAACACAAATCTTCTTTTACTGCCCCATTTCCCGGGTATTTCCCCTCAATTAAAAGATTTTCAAAAATTTAAATTTGCGGATGAACAGCTTTTGAAAGAAAACGTCTGTAGAAGATTATCGTTAAGTTATTTTTTTGCAACTGAAAAAATTTAAACGGAAAAGGATAGAAAGAAAACGGCAGTTGTTCAAGTATTGAATCTCCATTCAATTGTTGTAGGCCTAGTAAGTCAGAAATCAGTAAGTCAGTTCTAAATCAGAAAACCGACAAAATTATCAAAAAATAAGATTTTTGCTCATGAGTTTTAGCGAACACTAAATTAAGACTAAAAAAATATCCGAATTTAGTTTTTTATAACTTAAAGTTGTAGGGAATGTTAGGATCCCTTTACTTGTACAGGCACTATGGAATGCAAAAATCTTGATTGTTTTGAAATTTTGGTCGGTGTTCTGATGTAGCCAAACTCAAAGCGCCGTTAATAAAACCCTCTGCCTCTCAGAAAAAAAAATACATCTGGATCAAAAATTGGATAACCCCCACATTTTCCCCAGCCCCCCTCTTAATAGGCTTATATATAATGAACGCCGGGTCGCCTAGCCAGGTTGGCTATCTGCATCAGAATGCCAGCTGCAGCTGCTTGTGCAATGACTTAGTGAATTATCATTCAAATATGGCCCGGGATCATGGCATGTAATGTAGTTTAAGAATGTTGGTCAGTTCTCATCACATTAAAAAATGCCAAACATTAGTGCTTATTACAATTGTCAATGATGGAGCTCAACTTCAAGTTTAGTTCGACTTCACGAGTAAAGTCTACACCTAGTCTAGTGGAGCCCTTAGTCTGCCATGGCTGCACTCGGGATATGGTGTTGGCAATTTTTTCCCCAGCATACCCATGATAACTCCATGATATTGATAACTCCATGGTTTCAGGCAAGGCTGGTTTTAATCACAAAAAATTCCTCTTGACAGCCATATTCGAGATTGAGATCGAATCATAGGGCGAAAAACGACATGACATTCCTTGGGGGTAGCAATTTTTGTGGTCTGCAATGCCATGAACATGACGAATGATGACCGGAATGATACGACGGTCATGACGGTGCATTGACTGCCCAGTCCTAACTCTGCCCCGGTGGCGGCCCCGTGGCTAGTGGTCGAACATAGTACTTTACGAAACGATTTATCAACGGGAACCAAGGAACCAACTATGTGCTCTTCAAAATTCTTTTAGAAAGTACTTACAGTTCCTAAACGTCCCAGCGACAGTAGTAAAGCCAAAGTAGCAAATCTAGAATAGTACTTGTCGAAGTGTTAGGGGTTAAACACGCCGAAAATGCAATGAAATAACTTACTCAAGGTTACTGGCCCACGCTGCAGTCTCACGTTGAGCAATGTGGTTGCTACACGTTGTTACCATCCGGGAACGCGCGGTCAAATTGCATTTGAATGTGAGATATGCAATCGTAGTCGTTGTTGCTGAGTGGCAGAGTAAATAGCATCCAGGCCCGCTGGCACCACGAAGTTGCGATGCAGGCGCCACCGCCATTGAAAACAATTTTTTTTCCAACAGAAATTTGACAAGTAGAGTACACATCTTTCTAAATTCTTTTAAAGCTAAGTAACGACTCAATAACTGGAAGATCTTTACTAATAAAATTCACTGAGTCTCGTGTACAGAATGATTTACCCTTCTAAGTAGACTGCTAAAGCTTGGTATGTCATGGACTAGCACAGATGAGTTGATTGGTGACCGATTCATATGATGTCCCTTTTGTAGTCGCAATATTCGCAATCACTAAGCCCAAACTGTATGCATGTTGACCGAAGTGAAATGCACATGGGGGGAATCGGCCGGCCTGTCGCAGCCGATTGCCATATGACCTGACCTCAATACAGGTTCATGGTGGCCCCATAAGCGTTGTTTACAGATTATACCCTCGGCAGATTGTAACACTGCCGCTGATGCGTTAGAATCCTGGATAGAAGCCTATGAAATTGCGATTTTTCCCGTCAAACGTAGGTGATCGCATTGATAGTAAATCCCAAAGTGCCTTAGTTAACATAATCCTAATATTGCTCAATTGGGGCATATGTGTGACCAAACGTCTATGCATCTTGCTTCTTTGGAACGTAATAAGATTGTAGCTGGCCTACAATATTACGCAACCCAAGTTGTAGCCCTATGGGGAGACAACCCGGGTTGCGGTGGTAACGGAAACTAAGCCAGGCGGCGCGGGCGGGGACTGAATCATATTTCATGTTATTTTTTAGCTCAAACAGTATGAATGCATGCTCGTCCGTCGGATTCAATCATAATCCTGTAAAACTTACTCCTTGTTGAAAATAATATAAATACTTCTTTTCCCTCACAAACGTCAATAAAGTCTCGATCCATTCATTGATTTTCCCCCCATTACCACCAGTTCATCTCGCGGCTACACAAGCGGTCCAGGTCAAACTCCCGGGATGGATTATCCCCACTTGATAAGCAAACCTGGCCTTACGTCACGTCTGCACTGGTGACGGCTTATGCCCTGGTGAAAGTGTGACATTTTGTCAGATAAAAATAAATGCTTCGGTGCACACCCCAACTCTTTTAAAGATATAAAGCCTAATCAACTATGAAGAAATCAACACATAACTCGTACAGCGGAGTACGCGTTGTAACACAACTACGATTGGTTGGTTTTCATCGATCCTGCATAATCATAGCACTCAGATATGCATATTCATACCAGTAGACTTGTACCTATAGTATTGGGGGCGCTTAAATGAGGATTTGATGACAGGGGCGTCGGTCGACGGCCAAGGAGGATTCTCTTCGTGACAAGACGGGCGAGAATAAAAAAACAACTGAACAGTTGGATTCTTGTTACCAGATCGTATTTTATTCATGAATGAGAAAGAGGGTAGGAAAATTATGATTCGCAAAGAATGTTTTCTAGAAAAACTATTGTGACAAAAAAAGTATTAGTGGACACCACAGAATATGATGATGCTTGGAAAATTTACAAAACAATACAAAGATTGCCTAGGGACTCTGCGTGGAGGTGCCCATATAAAAAGAAGGGGTAAACACTACAATGATGCAATCAGTGCAGAGGATGTCTTGATGCCCAAAGCGTTTTTGAAAGCAACGACTTTGGGGCAGAGCCAAATGTTTCCTCTCTTAATTAACCTTTTAAATTTTTCCAACTATGCAGTTCTAAGTGAAGTAATGCAACGAAAGTCTTGGATATTAGGGTGGAACTTATTTTTGGGAACCATTATCTAACGATATAACAATAAAAAAAATAGAGTATTAAATAAATACTTAGGACAAAATATAAAAACTATAAAAAAAAAGGCGACGTGAATATGAACATCCAACAAGCCATTTTCGATCTTTTCAAGTCCTATTTAAAAACGGATTTCATACTTAAAAACTTTGGGTCTTCAAATTTACATACAAAAATTACAATGATGAATTACCCTCAAACATTTGATAATATTTAAAAAAAACAAAAACACTCTCAGATACTCGTCACAGTACAAGGAATGGGGTGGGGCACCATGTTGAACACATAAGTATGGCACGCTCCACGATCAAATCATGTCGATGTCACGCGCTGTGTATCGAGTTTTCTCGCCATATGTCGAGTGTGCAGCGTTATATGTCGATGTTACAGCGCTTTCGTCCAGTTGCCCTCTATTACATCGAGTTTTGCTCTCTATCTGTGGAGTTTGACATAAATCATGTCCCGTTTTCCTCATGTCCAGAACAAAATCATCCGATTTTCAAAATCTCGACATGATTTTTTCTCATCATGAGGAAAACTCGACCTGATTTTTTTTTCTCAACTGAGCAAACTCGACTGATTTTTTTTTCTTTAACGAGAAAAATCATGTTAGAAAAAAATCATGTCGAGTTTGCTCATTTTTGAGAAAAACAATCATGTCATTTGCGTACGTGGAGCGGCCATATGACACTTTTTCTAGCCCCCCCCCCCCTAGTCTCACGTGTCCTTGTTTGTAGCTGTGATGTTTATGGAGTGGGGAAAAAACACCTTGGATTGACCTGTCCCTCCCCAACCACAATATTACAATCCAAAACCGTGTTTTCACGAAGCGCCACCGTAATTGTGACGAAAATACACTAGGTCAACATTAATTTACCTTTATCTTCTAACAAAACCAGCTCGATAGGGAGCGTACTGAAGGCCATGCCTATGTGAACCCGCTTAAGGTCTGCGCTCTCTGGTTGTCAGGGAACTTAATTGTGAAGTTTGCCTCAGTTGGCGGTGAATAGAAAGAGTTCCGTTTCAGCCAATGTTTTCCCCATGCACATACGGCGACCTATAATGAATGAATAAATATATTAAAATAGTTTTTTACACGGTTATATATACTTAATTAAATATAATTTATGGTGTTAAGATGACTATCGTGATCATACCATAATGACTTGATGGTAATCATAATGATGAGTGCGGCCGGTGGCAAAACGAATTATGATATTTAGGGCGTCAGCCCTCGCGACACAACTGATTTGTATAGACTTAATAGCAGTTTTAAGAGTGGCCCCCAATTTAAAAAAAATAGATTTGTGCACAGTTTCATTGGCAATTGGCATAGTAAACTCACCTGTAAAATGGTAAAATAGTCGCATAAGAAGGAGTTTTTTGTGATTAAATATTTAATTCGGATTCCGATATATCTTAAACGGTCTCTGAAACGTCTTTCCAACTTGAAATAGCCCAAAATGGCCCCATTTATAGTACTGGTCAACATCTCATCATTAAATGTTTCGTTGGTCTACGCCAGTAAAGTTAAAGTTAGGATCATTTTCGTGATAATTGTGCATTTCATAATGTCCAGACGAAATTTCTCGTTTCCACGCTGCCGTTGAATGAGGATCGGGGAGGGGACCTTCTCTCTAACTTACGAAATCCCTTCTGGGTCTTTCTTTTATAACGCATGCAAAATTGCATTTTCAGCATTCCATTTCACCGTATCGCTCAAAGTTTGAAAATTGAAGGTGCTCTTCAAAAGAATTGCTATTATTGCTTTAAGTATGACTTCATATCACCCATTACCAGTTCCTTACCTAATCCAACGCCACGATGGATGTAATGGTTCTTGAATTTTCCTTCAGGCGTCAAGAAGCGGGTAGGGTCGAATTTACTTGGATTGGGAAACTTAGCTGGGTCTTGATGAATTGCCCATATATTACCGATCACGGGGCTCCTTTTGACTGATACTCGTTAACCTATAGAAATTGAGGTTAAGATAGAAAGACAGAAGAGCAAGAGTGGCGAGAAGAGAGAGATAGTTAAGTTAGTAGAAGAGAGCGATGGAGGAGAAAGAAGAGAGAGAGAGAGGGAGAGAGAGTGAGAGATCAAATTGGAGAAACATTGTTCAAACTAGAAAGTGGACTCTATCATATTTTACGGATGTTGGAAATATGGAAAACAATAATCTAGTTGATACCACCTTCCAAAAAGTCTTTTTTTTTAGTAAGGGCATCGGAGGTTGGACCAGTATTATATTGGCTCAGTAAATTCCGAATTGTATTAAGTCTCTTGCCCCTGATATAGAGGATCCCTTTGGATCTATTTAACACTACCTCTCTACCTAGCGATGCTCGTACAGCTTTCATGCTCTGCGACAAATTTGAAGTCATAAACATGAATTTAACGAAATGAATTTTTCCAAGGAGGTTCGTTCCCATGGACAGTATTTTGTTTTTTTTTAACTAACCTTTGTTGGACTGTGAATCTTATCTTAAAGGGGGGTAGGGTTTGGTTTTGGGTGGCTATATTTAAGGGGTTGGGTAGGGTGGTTTTGAGTTGGCTATTATCTTAAGTAGCACATCTGGCACATTTGAAAAATGGTTGCGCCCTCAAGATTTTCAAAAATCGATATTGTTGCATGGTTGTTTAAAGGCTTTTATATACAAAAGCCCTCACCCGCAATGATTAAGACCAAATCAGCTTTCCTTTGGGTAAAACCGAACGATTTGGGTAATTTAGTCGTCCGGCGACGCTAATTCAGGCCACGACTGATAGTGGCCTTAACACAATAACAGGCACGCCGTATGCATGTTTCCCACGCTATGCCACGTGACCGGTCTATAAGCTTTGTGGTTTTAATATCAGTGAGTAGAGTTAAAAAATATTCATGTAATGTACTTTTCGTTTGATTAAGTTATGGAAAACTTAAAAGTTGGCCTACAAATTACCTGGATTCTTTTATCCTCATTCAATGTCCCTATCTGTTTTGTTGTATGTTATTTTTATGTGTAAATATATCTCTGTTCTTCCAATGGCCTAGACTATCATTGAGAGCAAATTGAAGAAATTTCATATTTTGTGAAAATGTGCCAGTGCCGCTTTAAAGACACTATCAGGGATTTGCTAAATCAGAACATCGAAAAAATCATCAACATCAGATTTTTGCATGTATGTAACAAGTCCGGTAGTCACTACACAACCTGCACATGATAACCAGAAGCACCTAATAAGGACAGAATCGGAAATTGTTAGTCCTTTAGTCCGTTCGGACACTACTACAACACGTAATGGAATGGGAATCGATCTTGGAACACTTGCTGTTTTCGTCCATTTCTGTCAATTCTTCAGTTGGAAAGGTTAACTTATGCAGAATTCTACTGACTTTATCCTTCACTTTTGAAGCTAGTCCTGCAAATTTTCCAAATATTTTTCAATCACTGATAGTGTCTTAAGAGTTGGGATATGGTGGTTTTTGAGTTGGCTTATTATCTTAGGGGTTTGATGAGGATTTTGAGTTGGCTATTATCTTAATGGGGTTTGGATAGGTGGTTTTTGAATGCCTGTTATTTAGGGGGGTTTGGATAGGATGGTTTTGAATTGCCTTTATTTAGGGTTTGGATGAGGGTGGTTTTGATGGCTATTATCATAAGGGAGTTTTGGATGGGTGGTTTTGAGTTGCCTATTATCTTAAGAGTTTTGGACATATGGTTTTTTGAGTCGGCCGTCTTAAGGGTTTGGATAGGAGGTTTTCAATTGCCGTTATCTTACGGGGGTTTGGATAGGGTGGTTTTGAATTGTCTTTTTCTGAAGGGGTTGGATAGGGTGGTTTTGAGTTTGTCATTATCTAATGGGTATGGCAAGGTAGTTTTAAGTACATACGAATTAGTACGGATCATTTCATAAAGACATTAATTTTGAAAGGGCCAATCGTGACATCTACAGCCTCGTCCTTCCTACTTATCTAAAAATTTTTTGTATCATCTAAACTTCAGCTTACTAATGTAAGCGTACCAAAGCTTACATGCAGATTCCGTCGACTCTGAGAAGAAATTAAGAAAATTTTTGTATTTTTTGTCTGTAAGTGGGGCGGAAATTATAGCAGAGGTGCCTATATGGAATAAGCTAAAATATCTAGTGAAAAATAAAACAGCAGGTGTTAAAATCACGAAATGCAACTTTATGGCGTTTTTTGAAAATAACCTATTTTGAGCATGAGAACGTCGAAAATGTTCATGTTGAATGAACGGATTAAAACTACCTGACAATGAGTTACGTGAAATGTACCCCTGACCACTTCTGCAGAATGTTATCTGCATAAGACTATTAAGTATCAACCATTGAGGCGTACCAGCGGGGGCCGGGGGGCGCAGCCCCCCCACCAGTACCCGCCCCCCCGCCAGCCCCGCCACCCCAAATGAACTGACTTTTTTGTACCGTGTCGATGGAGAGGACCCAAATTCGCCCTCTCAAAAAAAGCTTGTCACCCCTTTCAGCCCCCCCCCCCAATTTTGCAAATGTCTTGGTTACGCCACTGAGTATCACTAACCACTTCTCACCTTAAATTCTGCCGAGGCTCCTCCTCGCTGGGTGAGAGGTACGGGTGGGCGGATGCGGAAAGTCTCTGTAACTTTAGCAATACCCAGGTAGACTCTCTGTCTTCTAAGGTCGGTTGACGATCACGCCCAAAAACGAATCCTATTTGCTCCGCATCTACATGAAAATATATCGGGAGATTTGTTTTCAATCACATGACCGGGAATATACACTTTGAATAACAACTGTCTAAAATGTACATACTTAATTCTAATTTTGGTTTTATCAACAGGTCCAGGTGATTCATCTCAGTTTAATATGACATGCAACATACTCGTCAAGATCAGTCCATTGGATTTATTCTATTTTTTTCGAGAAGCACGACCAAATTTTGAATTCCCGTTCGGCGCGATCAAGAGCAAGTTTATCATTTTTAGTTTTGACATATCTTACAACAATGAAAGGCATATTGGCATAGTCTTAGAAAGATTTTCAGGACTGGGGCCACTTGAAGGGTGATGGAGGCCGGAGGTCTCCGTGAGGCGCGGGTAGGTTGCGGGATGGGGAAGCTTTGGAATTTGATGTTTTGGTAAAAAGTGTTAGAATTATTGGGGGGGGGGGGCTCAGAGGTATTCGAGCCCCCCACCCCCAATTATTGGGAGCCCAGTTCCAAGCCCCCCCACTTCCTAAGCCTTTTTGAATGAGTGGTTCGCTTGATGTGATAATTCAGAAATGTTACCTTCTTTTGTACTTCTGGATGGTAGCCGAGATATAGAATAAGCCAATTCATTGAAAGATTCGTAGTCTCTGTGGAAGCGCCAAAAAGATCGTAAACCCCTCTCCAAACTAGGCTGCTATCATGCGGAAGCATCCCGTACCCCTCTTTGCTCAGTTCATCGAGGTACATATCCACAATATCACGGATGTTGTTCGGATCATATGTTTTTCTGTGTTCTTCAATTACATCCTCGATGAATTGTTTCAGGTTGGCAATGTACTCGCGATGGGGCTTGTAGAGCCTTGTCCAATAAAGAAACGGGATAAAATTGACGAGATCTGTGATTTTAATGAAATCGGCAACACCAATCAAGTTCTTCATCATCGCTGTATACTTATGATCGGTGTACTCGTAGCGTGTACCAAACACCATTACGTTCATGATATTGGCAATTGCGGTAAGAGTTAACGGTAACGGATCAAATGGTTGACCGTTATACTTGTCGATTTCTTGGGCTAGAAATCGCGATTCTTCGTTGATTCTCTTGATTATTATCTTCTGGCCTACACCAAAATGTCGCAATGCAATATTACCGAACTTGCGAAGGTGGTGCCATCCTTCACCCTCGCCGAATGTGAAGCTACCTGAGGAAAAATACATAATTAAATAAAATAAATAAAAGGTACAAATAGATACATGTTTAAATTTTACTTTTACTTTTGAGAGTTCCTTGGGAGAAAAAAAATTATGGAGAAGAGAAAAAGAGTACATGTACTATAGAGAACGAGTATATGACCGATCATAAAGATGGTATATGAAGGAGGAAAACTATATATAAAGGAGGAAAATGGAATATAAAGGAGGGAAATTTGTATATAAAGGAGGAAATGGTATATACCCAACAAACAAAAAACGTCATAAAAATGTTTTTAAAATGTTTTTACAAAATCGGGGAAATATTTTTTGAAAATTTTGTACAAACATTAAATGTATGGACATATTCATATTTAGAAAACATTTTTGTATGTCATTTGTATGACATGAGCAAATATCATGGAAATGTTATATAAATGTTTTCCATTTATATTTCTTGACAACATCTTTTGAATATCAACATGTCCATACTTTTGACGTTTTTACGATGTTGGTAAAAACATTTCAGTTCAACATTTTTATAAATGTTAAAACGATGTTGATAGTTAATCTTATTTTTAAGTGTTTTATAATATTTTTTGGTACATTGGGATTGGAAAAAAGAAAAAAATGAAGTTTTTCCTTGGTTTAAGCGCTAACACTTACACTTATAATTACACATCAAAAGATTATGGCTACACTAGGGTTCGAACCTGGGACCTTAAGACTGCAAGTCTTAAACCCACTACACTAAGTAATGTTACAGAAATAAACAGGTACAATTTAACTTATATACGTGAAAAATTTTATAATATTTTAAAAATGTTTTGAAAACATTTGTTATAAAATATTTTCATATGACATTTTAAAAATGTTTTAAACATATTTGGTAAAATAGTTTAATGCAACATTTGTAAAACATTAAATCCAAATATTTTAAGGATATTTTGAAAACGTTTGTTATAAACATCATCTTAATGTTTCAAAAATAACATTTTGTTATGTTGTTTGTCAAATATTTCAAACATATTTAGTAAAAACATCGCAGAAATGTTTTATGATTTGTTCTTATATAACATATAATAAATCATGCGAATATAAGTGTTTTAATTAACCTATATTTTCTTTCCAGCATTTGTAAAACATTCAATCCTTATATTTTAAGGATATTTTGAAAACGTTTGTTATAAATCATTGTCTAAATATTTCAAAAATAACTACTTTTGTTAATGTGTGTTGACACATATTTCAAATTGCACATTTTTAAAAAAAAAAAAAAAAAAAAACATGTTAGTAAAACAATCGCCGAAATGTTTGTACGATATTGTTCTTATAGGCCTACAACTTATAATAACATAATGCAAATATAATCAAAACGTTTTAATTAATATATTTTTACATCATTTGTAAAACATTCAATCATAATATTTTAAAGATATTCTGAAAATGTTTGTTATAAACATCGTCTAAATGTTTAAAAAATAACATTTTGTTAATGTTGTTTGTCAAATATGTTCATATGACAAGGAGGGAAATGGTATATAAATAAGGAAAAGTTATATAAAGGAGAAAATAGTATATAAAGGAGAAAATAGTATATAAAGGAGAAAATAGTATATAAAGGAGAAAATAGTATATAAAGGAGAAAATAGTATATAAAGGAGAAAATAGTATATAAAGGAGAAAATAGTAATAAAGGAGAAAATAGTATATAAAGGAGAAAATAGTATATAAAGGAGAAAATAGTATATAAAGGAGAAAATAGTATATAAAGGAGAAAATAGTATATAAAGGAGAAAATGGTATATAAAGGAGAAAATGGTATATAAAGGAGGAAAATGGTATATAAAGGAGGAAAATGGTATAGGAGGGAAATTGTATATAAATTAAGAAACGGTATATAAAAGAGGAACTTGGTATATAAAGAAGGTAAATTGTATAAAAAGAAGGGAAATGGTATATACACTCTTAACACCACTTGACCTCTATGACTAGGTTAAAGGTCACATAGGGGTCAATACCATATGAATTGACACGGTCTTAGTCAATGATGCATGGGACCAAGTTTGGTCAAAATACATGAAAGCATGTGAGGGCTAGAGTGACAAGGAAAACATGAAGTAATTGCTTTGATTAACACTCAAACTTAACATGTTGCATTGCTAAATTATTAACACTCAGTGATTGATTATTAACACTGCACTACGGCATGTTGTAGGTTTTGATAATTAACATGTTACAGTGTTAATAATCAATCACAGTGTTAAAAATTTTCAATGCAAGATGTTAATATTGAGATTTAAATTTCATATTCTTCTTTTCACTCTGGCACTCACATGCTTTCATGTATTTTGACCAAACCGGGTCCCATGCATCATTGACCAAGACCTTGACAAATCATATGGTATTGACCCCTATGTGACCTTTAACCTAGTCATAGAGGTCAAGTGGTGTTTTGTTTTAACACGTTGAACTGTTAAATGAGTAGCCAAATCATCAAACTTCTATTTAGAGTGTATTTGACCTCTGATGACCCTAATGACTTTTGACCTTAATCCCAAATGGAGACCTTCGTTTCTTCCCCTACAAAATACCATGAAAAATCCATCATACCGTACCTGTGGTAAAAATGACACTACTTTTTATTCTAAATTGAATATAGACTGTGTACCTTTCATGACATGAAACAACCTTTGAAACAAACAATTCTAAAAATTGAGATTTTTTCGTCCCTTTGTCGGACTCCCCTTCATGTTGTGTAAAAGAAGTCATATTTCACTCCGTAAATTAATTCCGTGTTTCCCCTCTTTCATAATTCTGTGACAAATGAGCTCATAACTTTTATGAAGTAATGTTGTCGCCTTCTCGCAATGTTAAACGTGCGAATCACTGCAAGTAAGTCGCATTTGTTTTTGCACTCGTATGAATCGACAATGATGCATGATTGTTGCAAAAGTTGCAAAAGCGGTGACATTACTTCATGTTGGACCAGAGCCGGATGAAACAGAGGTATTGACACTTAAAAAAAAATATATTTCCTACCTTCAGTCGGTGTACACAGTTTTAACAGGGGAGGCACATTACGGTCAAGAAGGGCATCTCCCCTTTTACTATAAGATTCATGAAATGATTCTTCATCGTTGACGATCACAGCCAAGATGGGACCAAAACGCAAACTAAACACGCTACCAAATTTCTGGGAAAGTTTCGTCAGCAACTCGTGGGGTCTTGAGCCGGGGATGACAAACACGGGTCCGGGTGGTATATTCCTAGGTCTTCGGATCAACACCCAGTAAGCTAATATATCAGTGTTATCAGTATGAGAACTGGTTTGAGAGGTATAAAAAAAAAAAAAAAAAAAAAACCCCAAATGACTTTTGACCTTAATCCCAAATGGAGACCTTCGTTTCTTCCCCTACAAAATACCATGAAAAATCCATCATACCGTACCTGTGGTAAAAATGACACTACTTTTTATTCTAAATTGAACTGTGTATACCTTTCATGACATGAAACAATCTTTTAAACAAACAATTTACGATAACGGAAATTGAGATTTTTTCGTCACTTTGTCGGACTCCCCTTCATGTTCTGCCAAAAAAAGAAGTAATGTTTCACTTCGTTGATCTCCTTTCCTGTAGGCTGTAAATTAATTCCATGTTTCCCCTCTTTCATAATTCTGTGACGAATGAGCTCATAACTTTTATGAAGTAATGCTGTCGCCTTCTCGCAATGTTAAACGTGCGAATCACTGCAAGTAAGTCGCATTTGTTTTTGCACGCGTATGAATCGACGATGATGCATGATTGTTGCAAAAGTTGCAAAAGCGGAGACATTACAGCAATATTGACACTTAAAAATATATATTTCCTACCTTCAGTCGGTGTACACAGTTTTAACAGGGGAGGCACATTACGGTCAAGAAGGGCATCTCCCCTTTTACTATAAGATTCATGAAATGATTCTTCATCGTTGACGATCACAGCCAAGATGGGACCAAAACGCAAACTAAACACGCTACCAAATTTCTGGGAAAGTTTCGTCAGCAACTCGTGGGGTCTTGAGCCGGGGATGACAAACACGGGTCCGGGTGGTATATTCCTAGGTCTTCGGATCAACACCCAGTAAGCTAATATATCAGTGTTAACAGTATGAGAACTGGTTTGAGAGGTATAACCTCCCAGGCATCTCGAACAAGTTGAGGAGTAATCACAGTCGACATGATGAATAAAGAGCTGAAACACTTCTCGATTTCAGAAATAGTGTGCGTCGAACTGTGCAATCTAGTCTTGCAAGGTCATCTGTTTACCTGGTTTGGGCTGAAAACCAAAATGTGGCGACCTTACTTAAAGCTACAGAGCTACCATCGCCTCTGATTGGCTAAACCAAATCCCATCTAGATATAAACGGATTCGGCCAACGGAGAACAGTTTTATAAAGTCCTAGAGTATTTAGAGAACAATCAATATTTACGGTGGCCTATGAGGAAGGGAACTTATATTTTGTCGCTTTTTTCGGAATCCGTACATGTTGTGTAAAAATGTCGCTCTCCATGTTTCTCTCCTTTAAGCTTTCTCTTAGAGCAATGACGCGACGACACTTCCATAAAAAGTGCGCCCTATTTTTTAAACCAAATTTTGTGCATACCAATGCATTCTGAAGTATATAAGTATAATATGCGTTATTTTTTTTTAGTTCTTTAAAACAAATGAATCTGTTGGGCTTAGGTAGTAATTTAGGTTATATGGTGGACCCCTTTTCCGTTTTTTCTGTCGTGCATAAGTATAGGGGTTACTTTGAGATATGTCATTTTCGTCCTCATGCATGAGCTCGAAAATGCTAAAGCAAAAATTCGGTGTGCACGAATGATGAGAATGGCGTCGATGTCCTGGAGGTACACTGGAAAAGTGCGGATGTGAATAAGGGAAAAGATATTAAGTGCAAACAGCGAAAACAAGTTGAACTTGTTTGTGAGCGACTCCCCCTGTTCTCCCTTACATACCTTTTATATCTTTTTCTTCCATGGTTAGAGAAAATGAAGTCTGCGTATAACACCAATTAATCTGTAGGGATCTATGATATAGCTTTAGTGTTGCGCACAATGTGTAGGCGTACGTCACAGTCATTTTCAACGACAAAAAATATGGAAAGGAATATGATTATGATACGAAAATTTGCTTCATATTTGTGTATAATACAATATTTGCAACATCTGGCATGATAAATAACAATTAAAATAAAATGAAATTTGAATTGGTATTGCTAAAACACATTTTACATTGTTGTCTTTTTAGGGAATTAGGTGAAACAAAGTCACCTGACTATACATGTAGGCTATTTAATGAAAAAGGAACAGCTATATTACTGCACATAGCAACACTTCTTGTACAAAACCTTGAGTCAAAGGACTTGCCTTGACCACGTATTTTACATAACAAATATTTCCCGGCCATGATAAAAATGCTCTCAGCCACTTTCATACTATCATGAGGCCTTGAAAATATGTGGCGTTGCATTTTGCACTCGACCCTTTAACATTGAGTACTTTGGTTGACAAAATGCCTCTCCCAAAATGCACGATTTTGTTGTCTTTCAGGTGAAATCACAAGTCTGTTAAGTATACTTAATTTTTGTTTTGATAAGCTTCGAACTCTCGAAACACTGCATACTGAATAAGTTAACCCAATAAGTGATTTACAATACAAAATGATACAAACAAATCTGTTTTTAGATGTTGGTCAGTAGCCTATGCGCATGGAGTTCATAACTGTTTTTGGTGTGCCATTGATATTGTTAAAGTTCACAAGCACTCGGGGAACAAATCAAGATCGATCAAGGCCTACACTTTATCAGTTTCGTTGGGAAGGTGGGATAGAAAATGACGATTACATTGAAGACACTATCAGTGATTTACTGGAAAGAGGCAAAATATTTGAAATTTGCAGGAATGGTTTAAAAGTGAAGCATATGTCTGCAGAATTCTCAAAAGATATTTGCAAATGAAAAATTGACAGAAAAGGAAGAAACATCAGTGCTCAAAGATATGATATGAATCTCCAAATTATACGTATTGCAGTAAGTGTCCGTACGGATAGTAATGACTTAAGGTTGCTTTTAGTCGTATAGCACTTTATGGGTATGTTACGATACCCACACTTGTTACCAACACCCAAAAATCTGATTTTTGGTGATTTTTTTTCGAATTTCTCATTTAGCAAATCACTGGCAGTGCCTTTAACTCGTAATCGCCGTCTTTAAAACGCGCTATTTTAAGTTAGGCCTACTTCTTACGAGAAGATATAATGATAGCGAGTTTATTGAGCTTTTGGTTTTGTTCTATCAATAGGATGCGATATGGATCAAATACTTACAGCCGACTTACAGTAGCTGTTTTGTGGTACACCCTGGATATTCAAATTGTGAATTGAGAATAGATATGACAAAATTCCTTTTATGGATTTGATTGATGGATTAAAGAGACAGGACAGCTGTAACTTAAGCAAACATACAATGGCAAAGAAAACCTTCATGAGTTCATGAAATTAAAGAAATTACTTCGAAGATTACGCTGTTTGTGACAAAGGTTTGTGCGCATTTAATCATGTTTGCGAGGACAAGGCAATTCTTTCAGTGATCTCTTTTTGTCATTTTCACGGTACAGAGCCCGTGTGAAAATCTCGTCCGTGAAAGGAAAGGTCTGTAAATGATGCACTCGAATTAGCGTATATAATCGAAGGGTGGGACAAAAGGGAAGATTTATTCTTTGGTTCCAAAGAAAGCAAGAAAAGGTAATATCGGTTTAAAATATCAAGTGAGATTTTACAATGTGGAAAAAGATGGTTCCAATTTTATTATCTCTCTTGAGACTCTTAGGCGACCTTTTTGGTTCTTTGATCATGTTAAAGTTTCCATACACAGAGAGGAAAAAATACAAAACTATGTTAAATCGAACTATCATAATTATGTAATTTTACTTAATTTAGGTCCCTCAAATTTCCTTAATTTAGGTAAAATTTTACTTATTTAGGTTAAATTTTTACTTTGTTATAGAATTCTATTTTTACATAGCTGTGTATTTTTTACATAACATTTTTCTCTGTGTATAGGGTTTCACATAAAAGACAACCAAGAACACTTTTAGAACTGTGTTTTTGAGAATATGCCCGATCGAAAAGGGTTACTATTTTTCTCAAGGAATCTGGTTACTCTTTCGAAAATTCCAGGTTATGCGGGGATTGATTTTTCACAATATCGTAGAAAATCTCTATTACTATCTCTCTATTTGTAATTTTTTTGTGATCGGGTAGTGTTTTTCGACTTGTACTAATTGGACATGTAGCATTGATATAGAGGGTCCATACTAACTACCAAATGTGTTTCTGTGGGGGGGGGAAACGATGACGTTTGACCTCCATGGTCCATGCTCCTGCTCTATCCAGCTTGAGTTGGATTTGCCGTCTGGGTACACCGGTCCTATGCTAGTAGGTCTTGGTGTGGGTAACCATGTTTTGTGGATTTCTTATAAGAAAAAAAATCAGTCAAACTAAAAATGCCAATGTAAATTTGAATGTCGCTGGTTTGAGCCGTAGGGACGAGGCTGTAGATGACGATGGCACAGTCATCGAGTTTCTCGAGTTTTACATTATCTTGGGTAAAAGCCTATTTGAATTATGTTGTATAAAACATGTCAGATAAATACCTGTCCATTATCACGCGAACTTATGTCATTCGTGATTTAATATCTTTATCTCTTTAATGGTATTCCATTTTAATGTAATTGAAAACGTACTAGTAAGATAAATGGTTGTTTTGAACCGTGGGAACCATACCGTTCTTTTATTCCTTTTTCTATAGTCGCATTTTCACGAGGCGTCATTAAGAGTGTACACAAGACATCTCGAGTGCAGAGTGGCAATTTCATGCAGAAAATTTCAATGTTTTAAAGCTTTTTTAAAAAATGCTGTGTGATATGTATGCTAAAAAATTACGTGGGCAAAATTGGTCGCCATACAGTACATCTGTATTAGGAACTAGTAGAGCGGTTTGGACTGCAAAATTGTCGACAACCCCTCCCCTCGGTACAACAAAACGCAACCACTTCTAATCAAAAGATAGCAACCCTAGTTGGCTTGTGGTCAAAAAACTTTGGTGGCAGGGGTGTTTTTTGGGTAAAAAAATCACGTTTTTGAGCTAAAAACTTAAGAATATCAAGATTTATTAATTTCTTAGCAAAACAAATTTTAATCATCATGCAATACTATCAATCTCTGACATTTATATTATAGTATTTTTCTGTTTTATACAAAATATAAAGGGTCTAGAATTTTATCCCCAAAATCACCTTTTTTCCTAAAAAAAGCATCTTTTTATCACATGTCACCACAACGAGTATTAGCTGAACACTTTTTGCAATGTATAAAACCTGTATCAATAACAAAAAGGATCCCCCCCTTAAAAATACAGCCACCTCGTGTAATATTTTTACCTTACAAAAATGAAAGAAAACCCAGTGTGTTTGTGTCTTTCGCCCCCCTAATGTGTGTTGTGGTAAATTTCACGTATTGTGCGTGTCCCACGGTGTGAACCTGCCACTTGTGGGGATATTTCAACCACAACCTCATTTTCTTAATGTCACCCGTATGCGGCTTGACAAGTCGTATTTATCCTTCAAATAAAGGTGGTTGTGTTTGTTGTACGGTGGGGAGGGGTAACTCGAAAATAGAGCACTTTTCAAGGCTCGGCCGCTCCGCTAACTGCAAAACGACTTGTTTGGACTGCAAAATTGTCGACAACCCCTCCCCTCGGTACAACAAAACGGAACCACTTCTATTCAAAAGATAGTAATAAATCATTTAAAAAAAAATGATGGACGTGGTCAAAAATTTTGGTGGCAGGGGTGTTTTTTGGGTAAAAAAATCACGTTTTTGAGCTAAAAACTTAAGAATATCAAGATTTATTAATTTCTTAGCAAAACAAATTTTAATCATCATGCAATACTATCAATCTCTGACATTTATATTATAGATTTCTGTTTTATACAAAATATAAAGGGTCTAGAATTTTATCCCCAAAATCACCTTTTTTCCTAAAAAAAGCATCTTTTTATCACATGTCACCACAACGAGTATTAGCTGAACACTTTTTGCAATGTATAAAACCTGTATCAATAACAAAAAGGATACCATAAAAAATAAATAAGATGTAATATTTTTACCTTAAAAAATGAAAAAATAATAATTTCGTTCACTTGCAGCACAAATTTCATTTTTCGGCATAGAATCATGCCCCCCTGCCCCAATATTTCAACAACAACCATCATTTTCTTAAATCTTATATATTATCTTCAAATAAAGGGGTTGGTTTTGTTGTACGGTGGGGAGGGGTTTACTCGAAAAAACTAGTAGGAGCACTTTTTAAAGCTCGGCCGCTCCGCTAACTGCCAAAACGACTTGTTTGGACTGCAAAATCGTCGACAAACCCCTTCCCCTCGAAGGACAACAAAAGGAACCACTGTCTTTCAAAAGATAGTAATAATAATTTAAAAAAAAATGATTGGACGTGCGTCAAAAATTTGGTGGCAGGGGTGTCTTGGGGTAAATAAAAAATCACGTTTTGAGCTTAAAAAAATTAAGAAAATCAAAGTTATTTATTAATTCATAGCAAAACCAAATTTTAATCATGATGTAATAATATCAATCTCTACCCTTTATCTTTAGTAGAGGTCAGTTTTATACAATTTTAAAGGGTCTTACGAATAGACTTTAGCCCAAAATCACCCTTTTTCCTAAAAATAACATCCTTTTTATCACATGTCACCACAACGATTATTACCTGAACCTTTAAAACATTCTACCAATAACAAAAAGGATACCTAACAAAACAAGATTGTAATATTTTACTTAAAAAAAATAAAATAATATTTCGCTTAATTTGCAGCCCAAAATTCGTTTTCGGCCTAGAAACCATCCTGCTACCAAAATTTCAACCACAACCATTCATTTCCTTAAAGCTCATATATTATCCTTCAAATAAAGTGATGTGTTTGTTGTACGAGAGGAGGGGTTAACTCGAAAACTAGATCACTTTTCAAAGCTTGGCCGACTCGTTAAGATAAGTTGTATGTACAGGCGCTAATACGAAGTGTATAGGGGGGTTCTAAGGAGAATTGCATTGGTTTTACGATATCCAATAAACCTCGTTATTGGTGGACTTTGTGAAACCGATTGCACACACAAAAAAAACAAAAAACAAAAAAAGAAATTATAATCCATGCGATGGGATAGCTACCTGACCAAGTTTTTGATTTCTATGATTCACAGATTTCGGTTTGAAATTACATTCAAGGATATGGCACATTGGACTGTACTTCAATAATACCCTTAAAAAGTCAATGAACTTCATTTCACAATTTTTTTCTATTTATAGCTTTTGTAAGAAGGTAGAATTAGAAATCGATAGGGGCATTTTTGCATCTCATAAATTTTGCTCAACTTAAATAAATAAAATACCGGCCCCCAAATTCATTCAAATAGTTACACCTGAGTAATCCAATCCTTGGACCAAGTTATCGCAATTGGGCCATTTTCTGTCGTTGAGGGGCAAACCGGTGGGAGCGCCGTCGCCAAGCTCATTTTGTCAAAACTTCGTTTGGACATTATTTTTGTGCGGGGCAGTTTGATAGATGAGTTGACTCAGACGAAGGTGCCAAGCCTCATTCAATGGGCAACTCACCCAAATGAATAAAAAAAATATATATATAGACTGCAAACCACTTTTGGGCATTGATGGCCGGGTCGGGCATGAGGGTTACCATGGTCCATTTTTGCAGCCCATATTATGACTTCGTCCTCATTCTCTATAGACGATTTGCACAATCCCCATAATGCATCCCGTGAAGTGCCCATTTCCATCCGGGAACTTGTACCAGCCTCAAGTTAGCTAAAAGCATACGGTTAAGAGCGTAATATCAATACTAGTTAACTTATCTATGACGTTGCACAGCCGGACTGTAAATGTTGTGTAATCGTCCGGCGGGAGACAATCAGGGCACGGTTATGATCGAAAATGCCACCTTTTGTCGTAAATTTCAACATCAGTACCTCGGTTGTTTTATGTTCCTATCTTCTTCTTAGCGTGTCCATAAGTCATTAATAATGGCTTGTGGTGGTGTCAGGATATATATTCAACTGAGTAAGCTGATCCGGGACCGCGTGTATCCATGATACAGACGCTCCTATCATGTTTCTTCTACATTTCTGTAAGATTTACTCACGTGAAAAGGTACTTTGTATTGTAGTTTTAGGCACTGTCCGGCGATGCGAACGAACAAATTACTAGATTTTTTTTTGTAAACATGAATTCTGGTACAAGTTCCCGGATGGAAATGGGTACTTCACGGGATGCATTATGGGGATCGTGCAAATCGTCTATTCATATATAAATACTAAAAGATAACCCTTACAGTAGGAGTTGTTTTTTCAGCGAAAATATTGCTTGATATCCTACAAAAAAAAAATAAGGAGCCGGATTCACGAATGACATCTTAAAGGGATTGGAAGCGATATTTTGCGAGAGAATCGAAAAATGTGGAAATAAATTTCTTTAACTTATAAATCAGGAATAAGTGTGTACAATTCCATATAACTGCTTTAATGTAGAACAAACCACCAAAAAATGAAAAAAAATAAGTATTTGAGGAAATTGGTCATACCGTCTCCCACAAATAAACATACATTGATGGCGTCTCAAAATCTACACTAAACAGCTGATTGCGGCTTACACCAGAACAGAATGAACAACCACCAATAATGTTTGTGTTTGAGGTTAAACTGTATTGATCCTGGTGCACAATATCACGCTTAAAATGTGGGATATTCACCGGGAAAGGTTTTTTTTCATCTCAAGTCGGAATTTTGATACGCACGTTTTATAGAAATTACAGAGAGTCAGATAAAACGTACTGCCTTGTCTTTAATACACGGATTTCAAGCCAACCACTTGTAGGTTATGTCGCATATCCATGATAATAAACAACAAAAACTATGATTGTGATGATTTTTTTTCGATGTTTCGGATAAGCAAATCGCTGCTAATCCCTTTAAGTATGACATGTCTTAAATATCCATATACTTGACACAAGCAAGGCAGCGATGTTAAATTTCGAGTACTAAGCCGCGGGTGTTAGTAAGTACACAAAATGTTAGGACATGGTCATGCAATATATATGTCAAGCTTTTGTACTTGCTGACCAGATCTAGCTGGAGCTGAAATTATTAGGACATGTCATAAACTCAATAAACTAGTATCATTTCAGAAGTTGATTATAATATATAGTTAATTTATTTTCTATTCTGTTTTGCCACGGCAGCTGTTCAACTGGCTTATTTAAAGAGAGAGAGCGAGAGAGAGCGAGAGAGGAAGAGAGGAGAGAGCGCGGAAGAGACGAGAGACAGTAGGTAGGTGACTTGTCAAGGGAGGTTGATGTCTTTATCCTGTCCGCCTGTTGTGTGTCCTGTGTGGGTTGTGTAATGTTTTCCCTCATTGCATTTATCTTGATCTTTTGTGATGCTTTTGTGTGGAAGGTTCGGATGGTGTGTGGGGTTATATTTGAGTTGTCTTGTGTGTCATTGTTTGTCGTGTCCTTTTTATTTAGGCCTATTTGTTTGTTTTCTGAAAAATCCTGTGGCAAAACACCTTCCCCAAACCCATCTCCATCACTATTTTTCTTGCTCGCCTTCCTTGCTCGCCCATCTCGACAGCTGTGCCGCCCAGGCGTTTGTGGGTGTCAATCTTTGCTTTTCTGACTCACGATTCTGTTCCCATTTCTTCTGGTTTCGCTGTGGTCCCCGCTTCCTTTCCAGATTCCATTGTCGGACACATGATGCTTGTCTGTATGCTCTCTGTTGAGATTTGGGCTAAATTATTCTAGTTTTAGACTCCATGACTTTGATATCTAGATGGTTAATAATCTTAAGCTTTGAGTAGAAGGGTGGTGGACCATATCTGTATGTTTTCTTCTTCTGCCAACCAACCAAACTAAGTACAGTAATAAAAAAAAGGTCAACATAGAAAAAAAAAAGAATCTGCCCCTGATTTTCCCCTTTAATTTACTTACTGAAAAACCTAAAGTTCCTTTTTTCCGTATCATAGATACCGTTGAAAAAACATGGGAATTGTTGAATGAAGTACGCTCTCATTTGGTTAGAGGGCTTGTGAATCATAACCCTGGGTTTTTCATCAAGATTGCGGGTTTGCGTATTAAACCAATGGCAACGTCTAATTTAGGACTTCTTGGCCGCCAACCTACCTGTGTTGTGGCAACGTTGTTTCACCACCCGGTGTAAAAGTAGATATAGTCCCCCCTGGAGGCCATATTTCGGGCTCCATAGACGACGGAATAAAGCGTGAAACTTAATGTTGCGTTTCGAGTGGACTGAATCGATTGCCCATTTCTTTTCCGTTTGTAGGTGGGGGGCCAAGAGTACGGTATATATATTAATAGATAATATCATATGAATATATATATATATATATATTATATATATATATGATAACCTTTTAACAGTGTTTTTTGCCCATTAACGCAGGAAAGAGCCATTAACAATAGGGCTATTGATGCTTGTAATGTAACCATGAGTAAAAAAGGTCAAAATGAAAGGATTGTATTAAGACAAACTATCCGTGATTTTGAAAAATATTTGGAAATTTGCAAGAATAGCTTTCAAGTGGAAGATACGATCCCTGGTAGAATTCTCTAAGTTACCTTTTCCAGCTCTAGAATTGAAAATAAAAGGAAGAAACGGCATTGTTCCAGATACTATCTTCCATTCAATTACGTGTTGTAGTAAGTGTCCGTTCGGACAGTAATGACTAAAATCTCCGATTCTGTCCTTATTAGGTTGCTTCTTGTCTGGGTTGTTAATCATTTTGCCATTGTATGTATGTACCCGTACGTGTTACGTCATGCGAAATCTGATTTTTTGATTAATTTTCCCTCATTGCTGATTAGCAAATCACTGATCAGGTGTCTTTAAGTCGTATTATCACAAACAACTTAGAGAGGCCAGTGTTTCCTGTGGTCATATACTACTACAGTGTCCGTGTGAAAAATGAGTGTTCTGCCACCCATCTGTCTATTGTGTTCTGCATTGAGTGCTGTATGCCTCATTTGTTCACACTGTACCCAATGGCCTCGTCTACAAGGTCACGGTTTTATTCCGTACATATGTGCTATTATGTTGTTAGGACACCTCCTGGGGGACACAGTGTTCTTTACAACCGTACACATTTTGTAATCATCTCAGAGGACAAACTGTTTGGCGCCCTCTATAGTCCATCGCTGTAATCTCATAACATACCAGTGTTGTGCATGGTAATATCAAAGAGACATGCCTACACTGTGAAGTCAAACTTAGCATTAATAAATGAGATTAGTAGAGTATTGCAAACAAATGTCAATCAGGAAGGGATTGCAAATTAGTTAACAGTTACTGACCAATCACAAGATTAACACACCAGCAATAAAATTTTGATTGACTGTTGACATGTTTTATATCACGTCTGTTAGCAAAGCACACATGGGTACATGGACGCAGAGTAACCACCGTTCTTCAAAAATCTTGAAGGAAAACAAACTTTATCAGTAACACCCCCGGGATCAAACCACAGATGACGATAAGTAATCGATGTACACCAAACTCCACCTATCCAATCTCGAGTGATCGACAAAAGGACTTAGAACAAATTTCTAATCTGCATGTACATGGTTATAAAGTTAATTATATTTATTTCAATTCGTGAAAAAATATTGAACTTTTTGTGAGAAGTATATATTTGATGAAAATATATTTTCCTACCACCATCTCTAAGCCGATGATATACTTCTCCGTCGTCAACAGCGAGCGAATGAGCGTTCGCAATCATAGGCTAATCCCTGGGGGGGGGGGGGGATGGTGGATTTGGGGATAATTTTGAAATCTTCAGCGCGCTTCGCGCGCATTTTGTTTATAATTACATTACGGATTTTAGCTCTAAATGTCAAATTGTTTAGCGCGCTTCGCGACATGTTGCTAGTAAGGGATCTTTTCAACAAACCCCCATTTCATTTTCATAATTTTCATCAAAAAGACCATAAATCACATCACAAAACCAAAAATCAGCAAACATCAATAACAGAACATCAAAAAACCCCCCCCCCATTTCACAAAGAAATTTGTACGACATCGTGCGCAATACCGGATTTTGCAGATCCAAGGTGTACGCATACCACGACATCTGTGAGTTCCTATGCTCATTCACCATGACACAGTTCAGTGGGTTGTTACTTGTACATCCCATTGACAATGACTGCCCTTGTGTATCTGGGTATCATACATTCCATACCCCAAAACCAGGAAGGTAACTATTTTCTAAATACATAGTGAATGAAGCTAATGAGACTGTGCCAAGAATTGACTTTTACTATCTCATATGCGAGCAGAAATTGTCTCGCTGCGACTGTAAGTAATATCATGGGCTGTAGCCACTGGTCGCTATAAACAATGGATTGGAAACCTGGCTCCGTACTTGCAACCCAGGGGGTGAAACCAGTCACAACCAGCGTTTACCAAACCAACGTCCTGGGCGCTGACTTTGAATATTGCACGGAATAATTATTAGTTTGGGTGCTTTTTTAACACATAATGTCAATATCCGATGTCAAACTGTCCGCCAAAATATCAGTTGTTGGATTTTTGGGTGCTATTGGGTGGTTAATTGTCCTACCCATGGCCACACAACAATGAAATGACACATCAGTCGTCTTGATTTAAATAACCGCTCAATGAATACATCTTTCACTAAGCGCGCATTGTATTCTGAGAACAAAGAGAAATATCTGAGCACATGATCCAGGTACACTATTTATTACACCTGGCCACCTCTAACACATACATTAATTGTATCACTACCGATTAGTGTGTATGCAAGCGTCACCCACAGTATGTGGAAGAAGGCGGAGGCAGCCATTGCTTTCTCTTGTTGGTACTCTTCGGTTTTCTTTTGTGGGCGGCAAAACTGCGAGACGGGTGATTTTCTAAAGATCACGTAACGTTTTGCCTCTCTATCTCTATAGACCTTGGCTTGCAACCACTAACGGCCATAATTGGTAATCCAAAAAGAGCCCACGCAGGTGGTTAAGAAGCTGTCTTTTATAACACAAAGTGTGTTTCCCTTAAAAGTGGAATTAAGCGACATAACAGAGTCAACAATCACGCCAATTCAAGTGAGCTCAATGTATCTGAAGTTGAGCATGTATGGGAGGCAGGTTCCTAAAATGGTACTCGAGATACAACTTATCTGTTCAACGGTGTCCTCTGGAATGGCTATTGTGACTGGTGACTCAATATGTCGCGCGCCGTTTGCTTCACTGGTCTACTATACAATTACTGTTGTGGTAGCCAATCCATTGTTAGAGATCAGTGGCTGTATCAATATACTTTAGATTTCCCCCAAATATTTGAGCAGAAACAATTAAAATATATTAGTGTCATGTCAATATACTGCGAATCCTAAAATACTCAGCTGATTAAAAAAGTGGTACCAATCATAAAAACTGGATTAAAAATGAAATTTCAAATAAGCCATTCTTACTTGGCATAAATATTAAAGAACAAAGACAGGCTTTCAATGTTGTTTGTTTCATCCTGATTTGCTTTTTTTGTCAATCCCAGGAGATATAATCAATTTAGTGCCATACACCCAAAACGAATTTTGTGCCCACTTTTTAATTGCAGGGGAGAGCATTGAGGGTGCAGAGTTGGTTCACAGGCAGTTATGCCATGCTTGGTCTTGAGCTCACAAAAGATTACAACTTGACAAAAGAAACAAAACACAAGATAAAGTAAACAAATGAGGTCTACTTTTAAAGTCAAACATAACCAGTTTCAAAACATAAATATTTTCTTTTCATAAATAATACCAATACAATTGTTTTTTGCACGTCACTGATGGAGCTTTTGAATTTATATTAAACAAATTGGTCAGCTGTTAAATATGGCCAAAAGGGAATGTAATTGCGACCAAATAACACTCCAAATCCAACGAAATGGTTTAAAATATTGCATTTAAGTTCATTTCTAATTGTTGAAGTCATAAAAAATTGAATTAGGAACCAAAGTATCAAAGTGTAGTAGGACTATGCATTTCATGATCTTTCAGACCATACAAACTCACTCCTTAGCTTGCTTACGCTCATTGTTCGCTTCTAACAACAGCAGTATGTCGAATGGGTATTCACTTTAATCTTAAAGCCAGAAGTTGCTGATCATACCTTCCACCATTACGCAACTGATTTTCCAGTGTCTTTTAGAGTTTCTTTATGAAGTTAATCCCTTAGTACAGAAATGTCTAATCTGGTCAAATGTGAAAAACTATGTTTAACTAATTCTATCACCGTTTTTACACTTCACTCAACCAGAAAGTGGCACAACTCGATTTTGTGTTCGTCTTTGGTGTTTTCTGCTCTATTTGCAGCTTTCGGTTAACGGTATGATGGTATGCTGTCTTTTTTACGGGGATTTTTGTTGTTAGGTGTTGGTGTCCCCTTACCCGGGGCAGTAAACTCTCAATTGAAACACCAAATGAGATGAAACAAAATACTGGAAAGCCTGGGTCTTTTCTCTTTAATGTGATGTACAAACAATTACTTATGTTTGATGATATAATATTGAAAAAAATTCGTTTTTGATGTACACATTTTTTTAGACCGGCGGTATATTCAAATAGCGAACATTTAGAAATAAGGGGGGTGGGGAATTTCAACTACTTAGTTTTCCAGGAAGACAAGGAAATGGTAATATATTTATTTAATCTTTCCCTTGAGATGAACCAGCGCACGACAGTGTTGAAAAAAAAACCCATGTGCGCTTGGTCCCGGATTCGAACCGGCGACCTTCGTATTACTGCACGAGATCTGCTCTAACCGACTGAGCTATCAGCAGGGGTTGGTAGAAGAACGATAGATATCCTCCATAGGTTTAGGTCGAAAGGTTCCTTTTCGCTTTCCTATCGGACAGCATCAGAACTGTATTTAACCTAGACACATATAACGATTATAATTGTTTTGAAATTAAACTACTTAGTTCTCCAGTAGACAAGATGTATATATTTTATTAAGCTTTCCCTGAGATGGCCAGCGCACGCACAGTGTTGAAAAAACCCATGTTGCGCGCTTGGCCAGATTCGAACGGCCGACCTTCGTATTACATGCAACGACGCTCTAAAGCGACACTGAGCTTTCAGCAGGGGTTGTAGAAAGAGCGATATGATTCATCCTAGGGTTAGGTTCGCAGGTGTCCTCGCTTTCCTAGCGGACAGCATCAACTGTATATTACATATACGATTAGAATTGTTTTTGAAATTTAAACTACTTATTCTCCAGTCAACAAGGATGTATATATTATAATCTTTTCCCTGAGATGGCCCAGCGCACGACAGTATTGAAAAAAAAAAACCATGTGCGCTTGGCCGATTCGAACCGGCGACCCTTCGTATTACCTGCACGACTCTCTAACCGACTGAGCTATCAAGCAGGTTGGTAGAAGAGCGATAGATATCATCCATAGGGTGTTATGTTTCGAGGTGTCCTTCGCTTTCCAGCGGATAGCCTCAGAACTGTTATTTAACATTACGAATATAATTGTTTTTGAATTTAACTACTTAGTTCTCCGGTAGACAAGGAGTATATATTTATTAATCTTTCCCCTGAGATGGCCAGCGCCACGACATGTTGAAAAAAAAAAAAAACATGTGCGCTTGGCCGGATTCGAAACGGGGACGCGACTTCTTTTACCAAACATGCAGGACGCTCTACCCGACTGAGCTATCAAGCAGGTTGTAGAAGAGCGATAGATATCATCCTAGGTGTTTAGGTTCGAAGGTTTCCTTCGCTTTCCTCGCGGATCGCATCAGAACTGTATATTCTAACCTATACAATTAATAATGGTTTTGAAAATTTAAACTACTTAGTTTCCTCCAGTAGACAGGATGTATATATTTATTAATCTTCCCTGAAAGAGGGGAGAGATGGCCACGCACGACAGTGTGAAAAAAACCCATGTGCGCTGGCCGGATTCGAACCGGCGAAACCTTCGTATTACATGCACGACGCTCATAACCGCCTGAGCTATCAAGCAGGGTTTGTAGAAGAGCGATGGATATCATCCATAGGTGTTTAGTTTGAAAGGTGTCTTCCTTTCCTACGGACAAGCATCAGACTGTATATTTAAACAAAAAAAATTAAATAAAAACGAACATTTTTATAATTGTTTTGAAACATTTAAAACTACTTAGTTCTCCAGGTAGACAGGATGTATATATTTATTAATCTTTCCCTGAGTTGGCCAGCGGCACTAACAGTGTTGAAAAAAAAAACCCATGTGCGCTTGGCCGGATCGAACCGTCACCTTTCGTATTACATGCACGACGCTCTAACCGACTGAGCTATCAGCGGTTGGTAGCAGAGCGATAGATATCATCCATAGGTGTTTTTAGGTTCGAAAGGTGTCCTATCGCTTTCTGCCGACATCATCAAGAATGTATATTTAACATATACATTATAATTGTTTTTGGAATTTAAACTACTTAGTTAGTTCCTCCTCCGAGGTCGACAGGATGTATATATTATTAATCTTTCCCTGGAGATGTCCAGCGCCCACGACAGTGTTTGAAAAAAAACCCCTTTGCGCTTGGCCGTTCGAACCGGCGACCTTCGTATTACATGCAGACTTCTCTAACCAACTGATCTAACAAGCAGGGTTGGTAGAACGATAGATATCATCCATAGGTTATTAGGTCGAAAGGTTTTCCCTTCGCTTTCCTAGCGTACAGCATCAAACTGTTATCTTAAAAAATAACATATACATTATAAATTGTTTTTGAAATTTAAACTACTTGTTCTCCAGGTAGACAGGCTGTTATATTTATTAATCTTTCCCTGGAGATGTCCAGCCACGACAGTGTTGAAAAAAACCCTGTGCGCTTGGCCGAGTCGAACATGCGACCTTCGTATTACATCACGGACGCTCTAACCGACTGAGCTATCAACAGGGTTGGTAGAAGAGCGATAGATATCAGCGATAGGTGTTAGGTTCGATATGTGTCCTTCCTTTCCTATCGGACAGCATCAGAACTGTAACTATTTAACATATACGATTAATAATTGTTTTTTGAATTTTAAAACTCCTTAGTTCTCCAGGTAGACAAGAGGTATATCTTTATTAACATCTTTCCCTGCGAGAGGACAGCGCACGACAGTGTTTTGAAAAAAAAACGCATTTGCGCTTGCCGATTCGAACCGGCGACCTTGTATTACATGCCGACGCTCTCACCGACTGAGTCTATCAAGCAGGTTGGTAGAAGATGATGATATCATCCCTAGGTGTTAGGTTCGAAAGGTGTCCTTCGCTTCCTCGCGTACGCATCAAACTGTATATTTCAACATATACGATTATAATTTTTGTTTTTGGAAATTTAAACTACTTATTCTCTCCAGAGGTAGACAAGGGATGTATATAATTTTATTAATCTTCCTGGAGGTGGCCAGCGCACGACAGTTTGAAAAAACCCCTGATGCGCTGGCCGTATTCGAACCGGCGACCTTCGTATTCATGCACGACGCTCTAACCGCCTGAGCTATCAAGCAGGGTTTGGTAGAAGAGCGATCGAATATCATCCATAGGTGTTAGGTTCGCAAGGTTTCCTTTCGCTTTCCTAGCGGACCTAACACCTATATATAACATTTTGTAAAAAAAATAAATAATTGTTTTTTGAAATTTAAAACGACTTAGTTCGCCAGGTAGACAAGGATGTATATATTTATTAAGCTTTCCCTGTAGATGGGCCAGCGCACGAAAGTGTTGAAAAAAAAAACCCCATGGGCGCTTGGCCGTGATTCGCACCGGCGACTCGTCATTACATGCACGATCTTCTAACCGACTGAGCTATCAACAGGGTTGGTAGAAGCGCGATAGATAACATCCATAGGTGTTAGTTCGAAGGTGTCCTTGCTTTCCTAGGGACATCCTCAGACTGTTATTTTAACATATCCGATTATAATTGTTTTTGAAATTTAAACTACTTAGTTCTCCAGAGGGTAGACAAGGATGTCTTTTTATTAATCTTTCCCTGGAGATGTCCAGCGCACGACAGTGTTGAAAAAACCCATGTGCGCTTGGCCGGATTCGAACCGGCGACCTTCGTATTACCTCCCGACGCTCTAACCGCTGAGCTATAAATCAAGCATGTTGGTAGAAGAGCGATAGATATCATCCATAGATGTTAGTCCGAAGGTGTCCTTCGCTTTCCTAGGCGGACGAGCACAGAACTGGTATATTTAACATATACAAGTATACTTGTTTGGAATTTTAACTACTTAGTTCTTCCGGTCAGAACAAGGATGTATATATTTATTATCTTTCCCTGGAGATGGCCAGCGCACGACAGTGTGAAAAAAACCCATGTGCGCTGGCCGATTCAAGCCGGCGACCTTCGTATTACTGACTACGCCCTAACCGACTGAGCTATCAGCATGGTTGGTATAAAAACGATAGATATCAGCCATAGGTGTTAGTATTCGAAAGGTGTCCTTCGCATTTCTGCGGCCAGCCTCAGAACTGTATATTTTACCATAACGATTATAATTGTTTTTGAAATTTAACTACTTAGTTCTCCAGGTCGACAAGGATGTATATATTTATTAATCTTTTTTCCCTGATAGATGGCCAGCGCACGACAGGTTGAAAAAAACCCATGTGCGCCTTGGCCGGATTCGACCCGCGACCTTTCGTATTCCATGCACGACGCTCTAGAACCGACTGAGCTATCAAGCAGTGTTGGTAGTAGCGAAGATATCATCCTAGGTGTTAGGTGTGCGATAAGGTGTCCTTCGCTTTCCTAGCGAAAGGAATCAGAACTGTATATTTAACTATACATATAATTGTTTTGAATTTAAACTACTAGTTCTCCATAGTTGACAAGGATGTATATATTTATTAATCTTTTCCCGGAAATGGCCACTGCCCGACAGTGTTGAAAGAAAAACCCATGTGGGGGGGGGCTTGGCCGGAGCGAACCGGCGACCTTCGTATTCGTGCACGACGCGCTAACCGACTGAGCTATCAAGCAGGTTAGGTAGGCGTAGATATCATCCATAGGTGTTAGGTCGAAAGGTGTCCTTCTCGCTTTCCTAGCGGCAGCATCAGAACTGTATATTTAAAGCATATACGATTTATAAAAAATTGTTTTTGAAATTAAACTACTAGTTCTCCAGGTAGACAGGAGTATATATTTATTAATCTTTCCCTGAGATGGCCAGCGCCCGACAGTGTTGAACAAAAAAAAACCATTTGCGCTTGGCGGATTCGAACCGGCGACCTTCGTATTACAATGCACGACGCTCTAAACCGACTGAGCTATCAAGCAAGGGTTGGTAGAAGAGCGATAGATATCAATCCATAGGGTAGGCTTCGAAAGGTGTCCTTCCGCGTTCCTACCTCAACACCTATGGCATTCTGTTGCAATTAGATTTCTATTTCTCATCATTTGGTGAAATTTGACTGGCCTGGACCAAATCTTTATTGGCAGCTATTGTTTTTTTCTGATCTTTGCGGAAACCCCCACACCCCCCGCCCGAACCTAAAAAATAATACTGCATGTTTTCTTTTAAAAGAAATAAATAGGGTGAGGGATTCAACTTAAAAAAACTATTATTTATGAGGTTTTAGTTATCTAACCACTATACTATAAATGGTATCTTCAGAGGTTTTGCAGAACGCTATTAATATATGCGTCCCGTCCCAGATACTGTGACTGCCAAGGGCGGTAAAGTATTATATGCCATTGTCATGAATGAAAAATATGTCCGGAACTATACGTTAATCCTAAAAAAATACTGACCGAACTAATCCTCCTTATGTTTTTGTAATTTAATTTGAAAATTAAAATTGGGGGAATAGCCAAATGGAAAGGCATCAGAGAGGTGTTGGACTTGGCACCCCATATGAGAGCAAGGAGGGAACGTTACGGAAGTGAAGAGTTATATTAAAAGTTAAAATTAAAACTGAGCCCGGGAACCTGTTCAGAACCGGGGGGGGGGGGGAATTATCGACGAAAAATTCTGCAATATTTTTTATAAATTGTCAAGTGAATATTTTTTGTTTCCAAAACCGTTAACTCCACTGTAAGTTTTTTTTTAAATTTTTTTATATGAATAACAGACGAGGGCGATGTTATGTACTTCTGCCGGTTGCTAAGGCAATATGAATATAGCAATGACTAAAATCCATTTTGAATAACCGCCACCACAACATCAAAAAGCTTGGGTATAGAGTCAGCTGTTATTTTTCATGTTTATATTAATACCAAAATGGCTAATATTACAGCATAATTCATAAATTTCAACATTATGGTATGACTTTATAGTTTTATAACCGCATACCAATTTTAAGTTTTATTAATTATAGGTTTGGGCCAAAAAGTATAGCAAATAATGTTAGAACCATAACCAACACCCTCTTTGCAAGTGCTACAAAAACGTTTGGAATGTTATAGGTTACATATTTGTTTCTAAATCTTGTAAAATATCAACATTACAATTGTGTAAAGTAGGGATGAATACTAAATATACCACGGATGTTTCTTACAGTGAGAGACGTAAAATTACGCAGAACAAGGACAACTGCTCTTTACTGCATAAATACAAAATTTTTGAGACTAAAATTGACCTTTTGCAAAGGCCGTACGTCATATTTATTCGGTGTGCGCAACTTCGAAAAAGTGGACTTTTTTGGTACAAGTGATTTAAAAAACGCGTTAATATTTTCTAGAATTAACATATTTATGCGTTATAATTATAAAACTAACACATATTTAACATATTTTTAGTGTTTAATCCTCTTCAACGCCTCCTATACCTTTGCGTGCAAAATATTTAAAAACAAAATTACATGTTTGAAGTGTTAAAAAATATTTTTTTGTTTAACACTTTCCAACTTTTTTAATACTTCAACATGTTAATTTTTATAGTATGCACGCAAATTTTATCCAGTGCGATAGGTCGCCATATGCTTAATTCAATTTTCAAATGAAAGTCAGGACGAATATCGTCACATCAAACACATATAATTAAGCAAATAATTCAGGGTCAATAGGTCAACCGCCAATACAATTCAGAGTCAAAGTCATATGGCCCGTAACCGTTGTTTGTGTGTGGTGTGCGTGTGGGGGGGGGATGGGGTCGTCGCATCCACCCACCTCACCCCACCCACTTCCTCCCAAAAGGTGCAAAAGGTCCCACTTTTGCTTAATTTTTCAGTGATAAACAGGTCTCAAAAATTTAGAGAATTCTTGACAATAAGTCCACTTTGTGATGAGATGTTCAGACGTCAAAAGGGCCATTTTCAAGGGACGAGGGGATTAGGTCCACTCTTTACCAAAAAGGGCCACTTTTTCGAAGTTCCACACCCTCCCCCCCAAAAAACTCCTGCGTACGGCCCTACAAAAGTTACTATTTCAGTGGCGTATCTTGGGGAATGCTTTCGGGTGCCCCCCCCCCCCACGGGGTTCATGGCCAAAACATGCAAATCAGGCTGATTTTCAGCTATTAGGTCCTTCTGCCCCCCCCGCCCCGCGGTACGTCAAAACCAGGGTCTGAGGGGATACTGCGGCAGCTCCGGTGTTTTTATATCTCAATTTTGTTTTATTACACGACCCGTAAATATCTTTGTTGTCCCTTGTTTTGCTTAATCTTTTCAAGCCTCTCAACCATAATTTTAATGTTGCTAATCCTGGGCCTATTACCAGGAGAAGTTTAGCATTTCCGCATATTTTAAACGTTTTAAGGTTTATGTTAAGGTATTACGTTGACACCAAGGCCACAAATACCCTCAAAAAAACAAAACAAATGAGCCTTGTGGACGCATTATATGAATTTTTATAAGCACCTTTTTGAATAAATGTGCATTTCTTGATTCAAGCCCCTTCTGTTTTATTTCATTGTTCACAGATATACTTGAGAAAGCTTATTCACAAATTTGATCTGATCCCGATCTTGCGGTTTGTGTTATGAGCAATTGCGTGTTTCCCACGGTCCCAAGGCCACTGTGCTGTAATTTCTGGTCCGTTCTATACGGCAGAAAATACAAAATGCGAGTTTTCTTACAGTATACTACCGAATTTGCACGTAGGATACTTACCGTGGATTTCTATAAGGCAAACGGTTCAGATGACATAAAATTCACTTTTTTAGGGTAGTCCGGGGGACGAGGTTTTGGATCACGAATTGCCCTTTATTCCGAAATGATTGGTTTAAGAATTTCGAATGTCCAAAATGTACATTACAATATTGATGATCGTTACAACATACAACTTATGTTACGAATCTTACTGCTCCAACTTTTTATGGTCACAGTGTTACAGATGTTCATAATACACAGCGCCAATTCTGTTGCAATTAGTTTTATTTAACTCATCATTTGTTGAATTTGGACTGGCCTGGGACCAAATCTTTATTTCAGCTATTTGTTTTCCCTGATCTTTTGCGACCCCCCCCCCCCCCGCCCTGAACCTAAAATAATAATGCATGTTTTATTTTTAAAAGAATTAGATGGGTGAGATTCAAATTAAAAAAAACTATTATTTATAAGGTTAGTTTATCTAGACCACTATACGTTGGTACTTCAGAGGTTTGCAGAACGCATTCATATAAACGTCCCGTCATATACTTGACTGGCAAGGGCTGTAAGTATTATGATGCCCTGTAATTAATGAAATTGTACGGAACTTAGTCAATAAAAAAATACTGACCGAAATAATCCTCCATTAGTGTGTTTGGGTAACTTAATTGAATTAAATTGGGGGAATAGCTTCACATGGAGCAGCAGAGGTGTTGGACTTGGCACAGCCATATGAAACGGAGGGAAACGTTACGAAGGAGATTATATTAAAGTTAAATTAAAATATGAATATTAAAAAAAGTAAAAAAAACCGGGGGGGGGGGGAATTATGACAACAATTCTGAATATTTTTTTATAAATTTCAAGGAATATTTTTTTTCCAAAACCGGTAACACCCACTGTAATTTTTTAAATATTTTTATATGAATAACAGACGAAGGGCGAGGTTATATACCTCGGCGGTTGCTAAGGCAACTATTATATACAAGACTAAAACTCCATTTTGAATTAACCAGCGCAACCACCAACCACTCAAAAAGCTGGTATAGATTCATCATTGTTAGTGTATTATTTCACTTTTTTAAATTATACCAGAAAATTCGCTCAATCCATTAACAATCCATGACTTTCATCCCAATAAATGTCAACCTTAGGGTATGACTTTATAGTTTTATAACCGCATACCCAATTATGTATTTTTCATAATTAAATTATATGTATGTGCGGCCAAAAAGGAGTAGCAAATAATGTTGAGAAACCATTACCTCTTTGCAAGTGCTACAAAAACGTTTGGATTTTATATGGTTACATATTGGTTGCTAAATATGTAAACTAAGTGACACAATTAAAAAAAAAAAAAAATGGGAATTGAAATACTAAATATCACTATGTGATTAAAAGTGAGAGACGTAAAGATTACGCAGAACAAGGACAACTGCTATTTATACTCTGCATAAACAAAATTGATACGAAAAATTGACCTTTTGCAAGGCCGTACGCAGATTTATTTGGGTGTTGCGAAACTTCGAAAAGTGGACTTTTTTGTAAACGTGGACTTTAAAGCGTTAAATGTGCTAGAATTTAACATATGTATGGCGTTTAATAATATAACCCTAACACATATTTTAAACACATTTTTAGTGGTTTATCTCGTCAATCACGCCTCCTAGTAACCTTTGCCGTGCAAATATTTAAAACAAAATTAACATGTTGAAGTGTTTAAAAAATTAAAAATATTTTTTTTTTTTTTACCACTTCACTTTTAATACTATCAACATGTAATTTTTTTATATTCTGCCGCAAATTTACAGTGGATCGGTCGCCATAGGCTTAAATTCATTTTCAAGGAAAGTCAGGACCGAATTATCCGTCACAACACTATAAATTATCAAATAATTCAGGTCAATAGGTCAACCGCCACATACAATTCAGAGTTCAAAAGGTCAGGCCCGTACGCTTGTGTGTGTGTTGTGTTGTGGGGGGGGGGGATGGGGTCGTTCGCTCCCACCCACCTCACCCCCCCCATTCCACAAAGGGCAAAGGTCCACTTTTTGCTTAATTTTCAGTGATAAAAAGGTCCAAACTTTAAAGAATTTCTTGACACAAGAAAGTCCACTTTTTGGTGATGAGATTTCAAGAAGGCCAAAAAGGGCCATTTTAGGGAGAGGGGATTAGGTCCACTCTTACCAAAAAGGTCCACTTTTTCGAAGTTCCCCACCGTCCCCCCAAAATAAATCCTGCGTACGGCCCTACAAAAAGGTTAATATTTTTATTTTTAGTGTTTGATTGTTTTTTTTAAGTCCCCCCCCCCCGGGGTTCATGCCAAAACATGCAAAACAGCTGATTTTCGCTATTAGAGGTCCTTCTGCCCCCCGCCCCCCGGTACGCCCAAAAAGCCGTCTGATCGCCGTGTTTTTAGTCTCAATTTTGTTTTACGAACCACGGTATAGTTGTTTCCTTGTTTTGCTTATCTTACATCTCTCACTCTCACCATAGTTAGGTGCTAACCGGGCATTACCAGGATAAGTTTAGCACTTTGCGCATATTTTACGTTTTTAAAGGTTATTTTTAATGTATTTAACGGTGACACCAAGGCCACAAATACCCTTCAAACACAACCAATAGCCTTTGGGACGCATTATAGTAATTTATAAGCACACTTTTGACTAAAGGTGCATTTCGTGATTCCATCACCTCTGTTTTATTCATTGTTCACTCGATATACTTGAGAAAAGCTTATTCACAAATTTGAGGCTGATCCCGATCTTGCGGTTTTGTGTTCTGATCCATTGCTGTTTCCCACGGTCCCATAGGCCACTGTGCGTAATTTTCTGTCCGTTTATACGGACAAAAATACAAATTGCGATTTTCTTACAGGTATACGACCGAATTTGCACGAGTATTACGTACACTGGATTACTAAGAAGGCTAACGGATTCAGATGATATAAAAATTTCACTTTTTTAGGTAGTTCGGGGGACGAGGTTGTGGATCACGAAATGCCCTTATCAGATGATTGTTTAAAATTTCGAATGCCCAAATGAATTCAATAGTGATATCGGTACAAACATAACAAGCGTATGTTACGAATCTTATTATCCACCTTTTTTTTTAGGTCACAAGTGTTACAGATGTTCATATTACCAATCGCATCTTTTGACCATTTCACTAACACTTTGCCACATAATACTGACAGTATTGCCATGGTTACCGCAGCCAATAGGAGTTTACCCTGTGAATGTAAAAATTTAGACGAACCACTCACCTGATTGCAATAAGCCAGACTTCGTTGGAATCCCTAAAGGAACACCCTCCATGCTTTTGACAATATTATCTAGTATAATTTTGAAAAAATGAGACAAAGTGGTTTTTTTTTTGCAAAATTTACGAAGAACAACTTTGAATAGCACCGTGGTCACCAATTTTAACTTCCTGGCCTACAATACTAATATTTACTAACTGTTCAATGGTTGCTCTAACCGAACCTCTCATCAATCAATTTCTACAATTGACCAATTTTCTGAATTTGTCTAATTCGCAAGTGCCCTTATATAGAAATCTGCAGCCTTTCCGTTCATTTAACACAGGCTTGAGCTAGGGCTTGGCGTAGTCAAAGATCATAACACACATCATCGTAAATTTGCCTGTTAGCGTTCGCTTTTCATATGTGGTGATTGCGTAACTGCATAATGAAGCCTATTGTACGGTGCGGGCAGGTAATAATGTTCAAATGAGACGCGATTGTTAAACTTTGCTGCAACGAACGGTAGATTTTCAGAAGCGAGAGGACAGAAGTGCAATTTTAGTAAATTTCCAATTCCACCATTCAGAACAAAATATCTCTGAGCAGCGCACATAAAGGATTAAGGGTGTATATATGTTTTTGTTTTTTTTTAAGTTAAAAATCTCACTTCCCATGATGGAATTTCACTGGTCAAATTTGAAATTAATTTTTTGGTCCGTAAAAAAAAATTGAGAAAAAGCCATTTTAAGGTTCGATTTCCTATACCAACACACACAAAGGCTATATATTTAAAGGTCTCTGACACCATACCCGAACACATACGTGTACTAATTCACAGATGACGAAGATTGGGTGTGTAGAATAGAAATAGCCAAAACGAAAGATGGGCAGAATTAGCCATTTTCAGTCAAATTACAATCCCAAAAATAGAGTTTTGAATATTTTTTTTTTTTGATCGGAACTCCAGCACTATTAGTGTGGAAAGGTTTTGTTTTTGTTTGTGTTTTTTTTGTGTGTGCGGCGCTTAAGACGCTAATGGTTTCTTGTTATGCCAGTTGAAGATTCCCATTTCCACCTTTCTTCTCGCATTTTTTTTTTCACCTGAGTCAGCATGACACAAGTGGTTACAGATGTTCATATACACAGCGCCATCTTTTGACCATTTTCAATTAACACATTGCCACATTAATGACTGAAGTTTGCCATGGTGCAGCAGCCAAATAGGAATTTACCGTGTGAAATGTTAAAAATTTAGACGAACCACTCTGATTGCAATAAGCAAGACTTCGTTGCAATCCTAAAGACACACCTCTCATGGAATTTGAAAATTTAGATAGGTATAATTCTGAAAAAATGAAGAAAAATGTCTTTTTTTTTTCATGCAAAGTTACGAAGAACAACTTTGAAGTAGAACCGGTCAACCCAATTTTACTATCCTGCCACATAACAATATTACTAACTAGTTCAATGGTTGCTCTAACCGAAACCTATCATAAAACACTTTCTACAATGACATTTTCTGAATTTGTCGTAATTCGCAAGTGCCCTTATATAAGTATTCTGCAAGCCTTTTCCGTTCATTTTAACACAGGCTTGAGCTAGGCGGGCCGAGTCAAAGATCATAACACTCATCGTAAATTTTGCCTGTTGGCGGTCGCGTTTTCATACGTTGTGATTGCGTACTGCATAAGGAAGCCATACCTGTGAGGTGTCACCCCTTAAAATAAGAATTTTAATATTAACCAATGAATATGATTTTATTTCAGCCCTCAAAATATAACAGTATACGGGAAAAATGGGGATGTATTATGCTTAGGCCTACTGTGTTTGAAACGAAACAGGCTCGCACCTAATTGGACTACACGATGCACGCTTTATTCCGTCATGTAAGGTTTATCATGACGGAATGAAAGCATGCAATGCAATGGGTGCACTGAGCCTGTTTATTTTTTCGTTGCGCAAAATACTATAGTGGTGCTCACCAACAGTAGGAGTAGATTGGTGTACTGGTGCCGGAATAATAACATTGTCACCATACCGCTAAAATTGAACCGTAGGGATGGGAGTTCGTGAAAAGAGGTGATGATAACATTAAACAGTGGTCGCAATTTGCATACGATGTCTTTTTCCAAAATGGCACCCTCAAAACAGGCTGATGGTCTGTGTTTATAATTAGCTTATATTGGTGTATCTCAAGGTTCGGTCCTTGACCCCTTGTCTTTGTTTTATTACAATTATCATTGGTAACATCATTCGAAAGCATGGTATCAATTTTCACATATACGATGATGATATCCAACTTTATCTGGCGTTCATCCCAAACAGATGGTGCTGGCGAATTAGCTTTAACGAGATTGCAGCGTTCATAACGATAAGTCATGAATGGATGCCAAGAAACATGCGAAGCTTAACAATGCCAACAGAGTTTTTTCTTGCAGCATCGCCTTACAATCTTTTGAAGTTGGGAAGTTTCTCTTCAATGGGTGAATATTAAGTCTTGCCATCATCCAAATCCGAAATTTGGGGGTAGTTTTCGATTAAACTATTTCTATTAAAGCGTCATGTGAACTCTATTGTTCAAAACTTAACTATCATTCTCAGGAAAATATACAGAATTCGCGGTACATCACTGCTGAACTCTGCCTCATTTAGCGTTCGCTTATTTTGTCCCGTTTAGACTATACAAACTCACTAGGTTTTGTAATGGTATAGCAACAGAGAGAAGTAAGAAAGTTACAAATACTTCAAAACAAGGCTGCCATGATTATTTTCACGTACATATAGATTCCATCCTTCTGCCCCTTGCGGCGAGAGCTTCATTGGTTACCTGTAATGAAAGAGTTTATCCTTTAGGTGGCTTTCTATGACTTTACGGGTAATGAATCACCTTAATCCCTGCTTACCTGTTCCGAATCTCTATCAGTTAAATACCTCTGGGAGGCTGGCTGAAATGCCAATTTTTCTTAGCGTTTCTTCGAACCTTCGATCAATGGTGACAAAGCATTTTGTGTTGCTGGTCCACGCCTGCGGTTTTAATCATAATGCCCTGGTGTCATTGATTATTTTATAATTGTTTGATTTTTAGAGTTGTATATTCAATTTTGCTGTTGTTGATTTTTACTATATTATAATGTAATCTAAGGTATTTTTAAATGTGACTTTGTACAGCGCTATGATCAATTGGAATAGCGCTTAAGAAATACCGTGCAATAATAATAATAATAATTATAACACATAGGAAGACGATTTTGGTGTTAAAAATTTTCTTGGTCAAGGAGTTCAATAAAACTATTCCATAAACGATCAAATGTTGCACGTGCCGACATTTTCCAAAATGGCTATAGCATCTTATTGACACAAACCTTACATCTCTTATAGCCTATGAAGATGATTGCTTATTGACACAAACTTACATCTCTTATTATATAGCCTATGAAGATGATTGTGGTGTCAAATTCAAGATTTTCTGGGTCACGGAGTTCAACAACTATTTGCAAAACTGTCAGATGAATATAAATGTAATGGGAGTTTCCATATGTCGCTATTTTCCAAGATGGTCCGCATAATATGATATAAAAGGCAAATCCTTTATACCTCATACTACACAGCACCTTGGATGACGATTTTCGTGACAAAATGTATGTTATTAGGTCAAGGATTTCAACAGCAATATTCTTAAAACTGTCAGACGAGTCACGAGTCGTTAGTCATAATCATGGACCACCAATGTGACACCCAAAATGTGACACCTTGACTACTTTGTATTCACGCCAAACATATATCTGAAATTGCATCAGAATTTTGATATTTAGGCCTGTATTATATACTTTAATAGAAACTATTATCCCCCCGGGGGCCACTTGTATTCAAAGGTAGATATGATGCGTGAACATGGACTTTCAAAATGCACCCTAAACACGTATTTTCACCGACTAAAGAACAAGCTAATACATACCCTAAACAAGTATTTTTATCTGTTTATGATACCCTCAACAAGTACGCAGTGCATTGAATCGTAAATATATACCCTTTATTTCCTTGCTTTGCTTTACTTTCCAAGTTCTGATTACAATATTTTGGATGATTTTGATCCCTGCTTAATGAGATATAACTTGACAATTTCAGGGTTAAGAAAAAGCATACCCTTTTTTCCATATTTTGCTGTTTTTGACACCCTAAACGATGTACTGGGGTACATCGCTTGTTGAAAAAAAGACACCCTTTTTACGCATTTTCTTGTTCACGCATCATATCCACCTTTGAATACAAGTGGCCCCGGGACTATTATTTGTTTGTTTCAGATGTGTCAAGGGTAAAATGACCGCGAATTTCGAACACTTATGGTCATGGTCGCGTGTACATCTGTTGGTAGTCAATTTTTGGTGTTTTTTCGTTCATAGGAACCCTAAAGCGCATTAGGAAGTTCTAAGGACGACTTACTGGGGATTTTGTGATTAATTATCAAGCATTTGGGTTAATATATTTTATCACTTTGTCACATCAAGCCTGACATTGCAGTAACTCTAACACTCTTGGGTACTTGTATTTAAAGTGACAGGAGGAGATTTTTTTTTAGGATACGAATTTCACCGGATCGGTTGTAGACCACCTATCGAGAACGTTTCGAAAGTTCATTTGACAAACAAGTCTGCAAACCTTGTTTTTAACTTGCCCGCTATCGTAATCGTCCATATAGAAAACCATGCTTTGAATTTATGTCGTGCACGACAGAAAATACTAAATCAACATCTTATTACATAAAGACGGTGTATTCGGCTTATTCACTTTCAGGTGTGATCTAATATATTAGTATAAGCATTCCCAATATGCAAAAAAAAAACAGGGTTCGAAAAAAAATGGGGCGCTTCTTTCTGGAAATGTCCTCACGCCTCTTTAAAGAGACATCGCATGGATTTACATTGTACTAGATCGTGATATTCCCGATGTACACCACGTTCCATCGACTCCGGGAAATAATGGTGCCATTGATAATTAATCCGCCCGTTATGCATAGGACAACGGACTTCTCTGGAACATGCAGAGCCATTGTTATTGTCCACGTCGTTGAAAAGCTTTGAGGTGTTATTACCACCCGATTTAGATTGAGCTATTGCCTCGTTCACGAATAAAATAAAACTCGAGCTTCTACTGGGAGTTCAATAACTTTGACCCTATATTTCATCATTTATTCAAAAAGGAAACGAAGATGAACAAAGATCATGAAAGAAATGTTGCTTGGCAAGCTGTGACCTAACATCTTGGTGCATAACCAAGACCCATACACTCTAATTTCTTAAGTTAAAATTACGTTGTTTTAAAATGAAAAGTTTAAAAAAGTTAAAGAATTAATCAAGATATGTTTAACATTTCGTAGCTTTGTCTTAAACCGAATGGTTTAAAGCTCGTAAACCATGTGAGTTTAAAAATCACTGTCACGTCGTCCGAAAAACGCGCTGTGTTTAAACCACTGTCGTTTAAAGATCGCTCTGACTTGCAATGGCATACGCTTGGACTACTGACACATTTAGGCGGTGAGGGATCACTAAAACAGTGTTAAACTATTGCTGTTTAAAGTACATGTATGCTGTGTAAACAACAACAGTATAAGCTTTTAAACCATACTTCTATTTAAGGTTTAAACTGGTTACAGTTTAAAGCCAGTAAGCATTTATAGTTTAAAAGTTTAAACAAATATTGTTTAATCATTTAAACTATGTCAAAGTTTTAAGCTTTTAAACTGCTATTAGAAGGGAGGCTATTTATAGCAACAATAGTTTAAAAAAGTTTAAGATTTCTACACTCACGAATTAGAGTGTAACTTAATCATGTAATGTTAATATAGGACCTCTTTTCCATTCAATTTAAAGTTTGTTCGACACCGGTTTACCTGCACTTCATATAGGTGAATGATTTTCGATTTCTGCTAATAACTCAGTCGGTAAATTGCATGTGGTTACGCGGCAAGTTACGGGTTTGTTTCTGCACAAAGATGATAGGTCACAGTTTGCCAAACAACTTTTCTTTCATGAGAACACACCTACAACTGATTTCTATAACTTTAGAAGAATATTTCGGAAGAATTATGTACTTCCCAGGGGCGCGCCACTTATCCGAACATCTTTTTCTCTTTCGCCTCATGGCCTATACAGTAATCCACAAAACAGTACTGCCATCGTTAAATCTACCTTATTAACATTAATATTACGTTATCAGCAGTAGATGGTACATAGATAAAGAACAATAGTACCACCGGTAAACCTACTTATTTTAATATTAATATGCCATCAGCAGTAAATAGCAGTATAAACAAAACAGTACTACCACGGTAAATCTACTTTATTAACATAAATATTATGCTATCTGCAGTAGATAGCACA